>CM059209.1:13685456-13900456 GCA_030347435.1 Clarias fuscus | reverse complement strand
AGGAAATATTTCAAGAAATTCTGTACAGTGACTTTTAGTTCATGCTTGCGCATATATAGATATAACATATCTTTCACTTGTGTGTCGTTATGACTATCATGAGACTAATGAGTATCATACTGATTGGTTGAAAAGAGTTTATAGCTTTGTCCATTTCTCCAATGAGGCCTTCCATTTCCCTGAAATCATCACCATACACAAGAGTAAAGTTGTAGGGGAAGACTTACTAACAGGAAAGAAAAAGGCTGGCACGTAATAGAAGTACTGAGAACATCATATTTTTAGTGACATTGTAGTCTTATTGTGCGTTTCTCTGTCTTGAAATTATCATTAATTATTTCTCAGACTTTGTCCTATATTTGTCATGCAGCTCCCTACAACCCTCCATAAAACTGCAGCTCATTGTGGTGAATTAAGAACTGCTTTACTGTAACCCAACCCCTCTATTGACAGCTCATTGTGCCTTTGGTTTCGCAGGAACTGATGCGTACAATCAGCCGCGGTATTCGGCTCTAAATGTGCAGCGAATAATCACATTTGATTTGTGCGAGCTGACAGGCACTGGGATGCGGTCAGATGAATGAGTATTACTTAGATAATTTGCCAGCTGGTCAGTGAATGGAGAAGCATGTGTTAGCCATTAAATGATTTTGTGGGGGAAAAAAAGGAAAAGAAAAGAATGACCTTTTCCTCAAGTACATCAAAAGATATGGAATAAAAGTTTTTATTTCTCTTGACCTGCTTTAAAAGCTGAAATCAAAGTAGAGATGCGAGGCATGATAAAGAGAAGAAGGGTGTAATTAGAAAGCATCGCATTCGTGCTTTGCTTTAAGCCAGACATCCTGTTCAGTGTGTATAATGCAGGCAATTATTTCAGGTTGTGTTTGGATGGTATCATGCTTAAATGTTTCATTTTATCTTATTTTATTTATGTATTTATTTATTTATTTTGCATGTATTAAATTAGACATGTACAAGCAATACGAAAAATCTGATATAACCAGATACAATTTGGTATGTGGAAACTCAGAGCTGATTGTCTTCCTGATATGCACGGGTTGTTTCCTCGGTTTTCGGCTTCATTTCATTTCAAACGGAACCTTTTGAAACTACAAGGGGCGTTCAGGTCAAACCGGGACTCTGGATGAAATTTCTTGTAAATGAAGGCGTAAAATCATTGGACATTTACAGTAATGATACACTTAGCCGCAGGAAAACATGTGAAAGTTGCAAACATTGTTAGGAAAAAAAAAAAAAAGGCCATACGGCCATGAACGACGACCCCGACCGAGGTGGCTTGGAGGGCACTGAAGTCGTTCCCATGAACATTCAGCATGTAGAACACCTGATCCTGGAAAATCCACAGATGACTTGTAACCAACTTGCCGAAGAGACGCATCTGTCTGTGAGAACTGTATACACTGTCATTTACAAACACCACTTGTACATTATTCAACAGACATTTCTGGACATTTCTATTTCATTTCATTTTGCACATTTTTGCACATTGCACATTTTTCCATATGTTTCATGTACATTGCACATTTTCCCATATTTCTTATATTTGTACGGCCATTATTGTATATATTGTATTATTGTATATACAGCTAAGTTTTTAAATATTTTTTATATCCTATATTATATATTTTGTTGTTCTATTTTTCTCTGCAGCTAAGTTTTCTATATTTTATTCTTATTCTTATTCCATTCCCTAATTTATTTCTTATTGATAATTTAGATTTTAAGGTCACGAGCGGTCGTATAAGCATTCATTTGATTTTGAAAAATTTGAGTTATTGCCACATGCCCCACACCATCCTGACCTCGCTCTAAGCTATTTCCATATGTTTGGGTCATTGAAGTAGTTCTGGGGAGGCCAGCATTTCAGACATGAAGAAGGCAGTCTGATTATGGCTCAAGGAGAAGATTTTGGAAGAGAAATCTTTCTACCTTGATGAGATTCAAGCGCTAGTGAAATCCTGGAATAAGTGCATTAGTGTAGCACAATGGAAAGTCCTGGTTAGACTTGAACACACAGTGTAATTGTGCTAATTTCACATAGCACATGATAATTATAATGTATTGTATCTTGTCTGTAATACCTTTAATTCTTTTTTTTAGTGCTTCTCATAAACACTACAGACTCGCTAAAATTTTAATAGTTTTTTTAAATGATAGCTACAGTATCATGAGAATTACATTTTATGGTAAATATTTAGTTTAACCTAAAACACTTTGGATGCTGTAAGAATAAAAACCTAAATCTTTGTATTAAATGTCAAAAAAAAAAAAAGTTCCAAAATTTAAGAGGCATGAAATTGCATGAAGTGTAAAGAAATATGTAATTCTGGCAGTGTATGCGTAAGAATGTAGGTGCTAATTTTCTATTTTAAAAACTTGGGTCACCTTCAGCAAAAACTCAGTTTAGGAGTCTGTATCAGCATCCACTTGTCTCTATTCTCCTCATCAGCTATGCCTGCATTCAAAGCATGCTTTCTTTTGCCTTTTTAGTGTCCTTGCCAATCTGGCTTCAAAAAAGGCAGCGGATGGAGGTTTGTGCTGACTCTGCTGACTTTCCGTAAGACAAAAGGCTGGATCATTAGCCATAAGGAGCCGAAATGTGACTTGGCAAGCAGTCAGGGTTTATGATCAAACAACTTGTCAGTGTGTCCTGTCCAAACGAAAGGGTGCAAAAAAATAACTCAATAGAGGATCAATCAAATTTGCGAGCGATGTAACAAATAGTGCTGATGATGCAGGATGAGAAATTCCCCTCAGGACCCTGCAGTTCATTTGGATATTTGCTCTCCTTCTAGCACGTTCCGGTGCGTGACACCACTGACTGCGAAATTACATTTCATAAAAAGGGTGGCTGTTTTAGGCATGTTGAAAAGAAAGAGGTTCTTTTTAATCTTTGAAATGCCTTAAAAGTGACAGAATGCTTTCTGCTGCCAAGATGTAAGGCTTAGACAGGGAGATAAATATGCTGTGGTCAGCTAAGTGTATCTAGTGAGCGGCGAGGCAAATTTAATAATGTATTATCATTCGCTGGCGAAGGTGAAATCTCCTTGTCCATCACAACATGCCAGGCTGCTTCATGTTACCCTTCATTTCAATAGAGAACAAATGTGTTGCAAAGACACGTGCACTCACAGGGGGGTAGGATGATTTTTCCTGGCACTGTTTTGCCACTTTTTTTTTTTTTTTTTTTTTAATGCATCCCTAAAAAATTCAGACATTTGTATGGCACTTTTTTTTTTTTCTTTTATTTCAATGGATCCTCCTTGGGAATTCTAGGTGCATACATGCGCATCTGGAGGTAAGCGAATGCGCACTGCTGTGAACAAATTTACCTGCTTGCCCTTGGACAGATGAAATGTAACAATTAGCAAAACCCATTCCTTTTCCACGCTAATTTGCGATTCAGAATACAAACACAACAGAGCAGCTGTCGCAAGAAGGTGAGCTTGACCCTGGCGTTGTTCCTGTTTTGTTTTATCGTTTGCGTGTTTTTTTTTTTTTTCCCTTTGTACTTTTTAAGCAAGTGAGGACTACATAGTGCATCTCTGATTGTCCAGCTCTGTGTTTCCATTTCGTAAACAACCATTACAAGATGTCACCAAGACAACACTTTACTGAGCTAAACAACTGTAAATATACGCCGCACATACGGCGAGCCGTGTTTCTTCTTTGTACTGCTATCTGGAGCCCTATTAAAGTGTAGCCCTGCCAGGCACTCAGTCTAATAGAGCTCTCTTATCATGGTGCTGAGTTGGAGTTGACTTGCGGACATGGTGAGTCAAGCCCTTAAATTCCGACTCTACTGTAATTATAGTCTGATACTTAAGGCTTTTATATCCTTTCACTGTGAAGTAAATCAGTCCTAATAAAACAGAATGTGGGGTGTAGGCAAACTGCTGGAAGACTAATTCTCTGCTCTCTTATGGCTTTTACTTGTGTGTTTTAAAGCCTGCCTAAGTATTCCAGTCACCTTGACTTTGCAGCAGCTGAAACCCCGGAGAAGCTGTTGCTTATCCACCCAACCCCAGCCTGTCAATTAGGTGTTTAAAAATTAATCTCTTTAACTGGAAACACCATGCCAGCTTTCTTCCATCTGTAAATGGAGTGTTATTAATTCAAGCAGCACAAAGCCAGTGCTATGAATAATATTATCAAAACAGATTTCCACACGTTTAACACAACGCCCGCTTTTAAAACCCCTAAGTATTTTTATAACTGTGAACCAGGCGCAAATGGATTTGCATCCATTTTCGCACCCTCTTGCTAGAAAGAGCAAGAGCAAGTCAGACTCGGGGCTTCCTAAGCTCTGCTTTTACCAAAGTTTACATTTCCATTTACTTTTTTTTTTTTTTTTTTTCGACTTTCATCTTTCCTTTTACCAGCCACTCAGTATGTTGAGCCAGGATTAGCACCAGACTCGGCTATAGAGCGAACACAACAACATCCTCGTTCCCTGTAGGAATGCTGCGCAATACAATGATATTAATACGTGCGCTCGTCTTCAACCGATATGCGCCTCAGCGATCCTGCAGCACTCACCAATGCCTTTGTTCAGTGCAAGAACATTTGTTCTCTGTTACGATTTCTGTTCAATCTGTTCAAGAATTTCTAATGCCTGATATGTTTGTGGAATACAGGAACCATTTACATCACCATAGATAGATGGATAGACAGACAGACCTTTTATTGATCCTCAGAGAAATTCCAAATGTTTGAAAAAAAAAAAACTAACAAAATGTAATCGTTAAAAAAAATTATTAATATATATTACAATTTCTATAGTCCTGGAAATTGGACTCTATGGTAGAAAAGCACAGTGCTGACTTTTCTCAAAATGAAGTTCTCTTAGCCTGGTTATGTGAGGTTCTCGCATGAATATGTGAAGACGGATGGATCTGACTCCATTGGCAGCTGGTTTACAGTTATAAATACTTTGGGGGCTTTAAAGTGAGAACACTGTGCGCCAATTATTACCCATGAGCTAACTATTACATTGATTATTACTCTTTACAGCCATGAGCTAACTATTACTAATTTAGCCATGAGCACAAACACCAGAAATGAGTTCACGTGTTTTAAAATCTGTTTAAAATTACAGGGTCAGTGATAGCTTAGCAGTTGGGTTGATTGAGAGCCACCCTTGAGCTACTGCGCTCGATATGTAACCCATAACTGCCTCGAAAATTGGATTCTGACTTGAGACATTGTTGAGTAACAATCGACACCTGGATGAACACGTGTACTGTAAATGATTGACAGCAGCTGCACCAGGTGAAAGCAGCATACATAGATTATTAGCTAAGAGAAAGGTATCGAGCCAAGATAACATGGTCCTTTAATGATACCACAGAGATGGAAAGTGGGAATTATTAATGCTACTATGTGTTTTATAGCTTATATACGTTTTTAGTCGTTAAAGCCCGTTAAAGTTCCTGGTTAATACCTGTGTGGGGTTGTGCGTGTTCTCTTTGTGTTCATGTGGGGTTTCTCCTGGTTCCAATAAACATGCCCATATGTGAACTGAAAAAACCAAACTGCCCTCTTTTTGTTGCGTAGTTTTTCAAAAAGTGACCTCAAAGCCTGCAGCCTGAATCACTTTTTTTTTTTCTTTTGCACTCTTTTCCTACTTCCCCTCAGTCCACAATTCATCCCATTTCCAGACTTAATCACTGCAGTTCCCAAATTTGTAAATAAGAACAGCTATTCAAAATTACCAGACAAACAATAAAACCCTTGAATGCATTTGCTTTTCAAACATTAGGGCCAATTAATTTGCAAGCATTTGAGAGCACTAGTTATCCAGCCTGCTTTACCTTTTTAATTAGGTTACACAACCCTCTCGCTAACATCAATTGGGTGTCTGTTTACAAGAAAGGGAAAAAAATTCTCCACTGTTTAGTGAGCGGGCCTTTCGTGGAAGACTGTACTTCAAGGTGCACTCTCATAGAAACAAAAGCAGCACACAGGGGGTTGGTTTATGCCTGCATTACAGGCGGTCAAGCCTTTAATCCTCAGTGGTCTGGTAACGACATATCGTCTGCATTTATTACATGGAGGAGCACGGTCTAAAGGAGAAAGAAAAAAAGCGCTGACTTTGAACAAATGAACAAGCTGACCTTTATGCAATAAATATGACAGGGGCAGTATAAAAGGAGGAGACGTCTTCTTCAGCTTCCACGTGCGTCAGAGGTACTTGATATGAGCAGTCTTTTTTTTTCTTTTTTTTTTTCCACCAGGTGGTTCTGTCCCATCTTTTAGAACTTTTCTTAAACTGAATTTGTTGTAGCACACCCTGTGTGCTTCACCAATTTTTAGTGACTAAGTTAATGTAACCCCTAAAATACTAACATTTGCAGATTTGCTTTTTGATCGCATATGAAACCTTCACCCTAATGTCTGATTCTTTTTTTGTCCCTGAGACTTAAGGATTTATGAATATTACCTGCCTGTCTACCTATGTCACTATCTTCAGTGTGGCCTTGAGAATACATTTCAATTTATTAAGGCAAAGCAAAGTACTCATTATTTCAAAGTGAGGGGAGCAGAGTGACACGCAGAATTGGTTATTAATGGCACGGCTCGGCCACGGGGCAGCTGAAATTTAATGATACCCTACATGAAAATATGAGGGTGTCACTTTCTCAAAAGTCATGCGAAATGTCAGCGTTTTAAGGTCCTGCCGCTAATTTTATGGCCGTGCACAGTAATGTCTGGGAGCGCATTTAGGAAACACGTTCCAGTGGCTGTGCTGATTATCCCCTTCACCTTCTCCCCGCTCCCAAATGGGTTTGTGCAGCAAACGATTTAATCTGTAAGTATAGAGAACATTTACAAAAAAATTGAGCGGGAAACACAGGTTGTGCATTTCTGAGACATAAAGCCCTCTAAGCGAAATGTTACCTGTTAATCCAGGCCTGACTGACTCCAGCTCTTGACGCTGACTCTCAGCAGGAATTTGGTAATGGCTAATTTTCATCTTGGAATTAAAGAGCGGAAAAGAGCGAGACGGAAAAGGGTAAGGAGGCAGGTATCTGCCGCCAGAGCCTCCTGGTTTAATATCCTGCCGTGCCACAATGCTCATCCTGTTCATGTGCACAACATATGCACCTTAAAGTCATTCTGAGAGAATTTGTTCAGTATAGATCGGTTCACGCGTCCTCACAGTGGAAATTCTTTATATTTTTTCACCCCTTCCTTTAAGGTCTGCCTTGCTTTTATACCATTTAAGCATGAATTTGCTTTAACATAACTGTAAAATAGGCCAGAGTGCCACTACTATAAATGACGATAGAATGGTTAAGCTGTAACATAGGTGAATAAAATAGCACTTTGCTATAAAAGCAGTGAATGCAGCAGAGGCGCGAGGGGAGAGACGGGTGTGGAGATTAGTTCTTGTGTAGTGCAGGGTTGTCTCTATTTATGAGACTGAAAGGTCATAACCACTCCCCCGGAAAGCGGCAACTTCTTCAGCCCCATTGGCAGGTCAAATAAAATGTAATTGTCTGCTGAAAGCAGCAGCCGCCTTTGCCGAGAGCGAACTGACATCCTCCAGATTTTAGCATTCTGTTCTCCTGCTGGGAGGAACATGGGTTTGCAAGGACACAGACTTCACCTGTCAATATATCAAAGTGACTGGCCAGGCCAACCAAATGCTACCATGCTCTCTCTCTCTTTCTCTCTCTCTCTCTCTCTCTCTCTCTCTCTCTCTCTCTCTTTATTGTGCTCTTAGTATCTATCTCTTTCTCTCCATACCTTTGTTGTTCTTTCTTCCAGCTCACTTAGTTTTCTGCCTCCCTCCCTCCCTCTCTCTTTTTCTCCTTAGCTCCTTCCCTCAGTGACTGCCTCTCTCTCTCTCTCTTCTCTCTCTCTCTCTCTCTCTCGCTCGCTCGCTCGCTCGCTCTCTCTCTCTCACACTCTCTCACTCTCTCCTCCGGCTCAGTGCCGAAGTTGTGCTGTTTGAAAGGCCCATTGGGACCTCAATTCAAACAGTGCAACTCCAAACATATGGCAGATTTTCAGCTCCCAAGGTCAATTAAAAACTATTTATTGTGAGAATGTTGCTAAATTTCCCTTGGTTTTCTTGCAATTTATCATGGAGTGCCTTGTCTATCATATTAAAAATCAGTTGAGTGGCTTCTGCTCTCTTTGTTGTGACTTTCCATCAGAGATATCAAAGTGTGTCAAGAGGGGACTAAGATGTACCCTATCTTCTGTTATCATATGTATCTCTCTCTTTCTCTCTCTCTCTCTCTCTCTCTCTCTCCGTCTCTCTCGTGCTCGGTTTCCTTTGCCACGGCCGCGTCCGAGTGCTGTTCACAATACAAATCTAATAACATGTAAATTGGAGATAAGCCTAGATCCCTGCAAGTGATATTTTTACATTCATAGTTTGTCAAGTCAATTCCTAAGCCCCTGTTTTAGCAGCACAACACATAACGACTGAGAAAATTAACTGGAAAGGTGATTTATCACTGCAAGCATACTGTCAAGGACTCCTGCGGCTGCCACGGGAGGGAGGGAGCGTATGCGCGTACGTCTGGATGCGAACGCTTCGAGAGAGTGTCATTTTAAATTATGGCATTTTATTCAGAATGCATCGTATTTACAGCGTCCCATTTTTATTTGTGGCTCCTATTATCCTGCAAAACAGTTGTGCATGAAATGTTATTTGTGACACGGTTGACCCGAAAGGATCTCATAAGGTTTTTTTTTTTTTTTTTTTCCTTTCTTTCTTTTTTTTTCATTGGGTAGAGCTGAGCTCGGACCTGTCACAGCTGCTGCTGGCAGCCCCGGTGGAGAAATATCACCTGGAAAACGCAGCGCTCTCCTCCGCTCTCTCTCCAACCCGCTGGCGTCTGCCACTGTAATTAAGTCCAAGTCAATGATTCTGGACCAACAGTGAGAAATAAACAGCCAGACACAGGCCAAAACTGAAGTGCACAGAACAAGGAGGGAATTAAGAGAACACAATACAAGTCGAGAATGGCTAATGTGAACGTAGGATGGTGGGAGGGGAGTGAAGGAGGAGAGCATTTGCTTAGTATATTAGTGGTAATTTGCAGCTTGAGTTCTTTGGTTGCATCTGGGTTTATGTTATTTTGAGAGCTGAATTGGTAATTTGAGAGGAAATGCGGTGTTCGCTTTGTAATGCGCGACAGATTGTTTCCCCGTAACAAAGCGCTCTGAAGCACCCTGTGATCCAGCATTGTGCATGCGGCGAACCCCTTGCTGTGTCCCAAGCAGAAGTTGGTTAAAGCAATGATGTATGATTAATGCCAAGACGAAATATGGGACAACAGTGGCTGCAAACCAACTGCAGTGCCTCCGCCATCCAAATCTCGCCGTATTGTTTCGCTCCTTGGCATTTGCGGTATCAATGCATTGGAGTACGCCGAGGCTGTAAATATACCCTGAAACCATTTCATGATCTAATAATCACATCGGTTTTATTTCCCCCAATACACTCACTCCTTTATCTGCACACGAAAACCAAGCCATTGAGTGGCAGTAATAACCTCTCCAAAAGTGGACCTTGTTTTTTTTTATTTTATTTATTTATGAAATTAGATTAGCAGCAAATGTTTATCCATTAGGCAGCCATCCATTGTCGGTAATGAACCGGAGGGGAAGTGCTGCTGAAATTTAGGGAAAGGCTGCTGGGAGCTCCTCTGTGGAGGCGCAGCACTCCTTTTAGCCTCCCCCTCTTCCAAGAATTGTAAATTATCGAGCGTCGATACTGGCGGCTGAGATTTGACTGTTGGTTCGCTTCATGTTTCCAGGGCATTTGCAGATGCTTGAAATAATCTCTAATGTTTTTGCTCAATCTGCTCTGGAGATGGATGAAATAAATACTTTAAACTAATTAATGTAAGACCAGCTGTTACCAAGCCTTGGCTGGCATTAGTGAATATTGATGGGAGCAGTGGGTCTCCTCCAGTCTTGCCATGTTTGCGCATGATTTAGAGGACCATACAAACACGTATTAATTCTGTATGAGAGGCCCGCTGTGGGTTTGAGTGCCAGATCCGATACAAAGATTTTTTTTTTCCCCCTCATTTTCTCCCATTGTTGTTCATAATTAATAAATAAATGCGTTTAACAAAATTGATTCATGACAACGTGACAATACGATTGGAAGCAGTTTATTTTCTGTCTGCAGCTGCTGAAGCTTGTGCGGAGAAACTGAGTGGCTGCTCGCCGTGACAATGTGAAGATGGTGTCATGACTGGACTATGTGGAGGGAAATGATTCTGTGGTTATGGTGGTACAAGTTTGTGCGCGTGTGTGGGAGAGAGAGAGAAAGGGAGACAGAGAAAAGAGATAGATGTAGAGTTATGATGGCATGCGCAGCAGATGGCAGAGGTCTGCCCTCACGAACGTGATGAATGGCAGATGATGTCATCAGGGCGCTGACATGCTGCAATTGCTCCTCAGAGGAAGCAAAGCCTCGCTCTTAGCTCTGGGTCTGATCTCTGCTTTACATTTCAGACACAAAGGACATCTGCTCAGTGTCCACCCTCAGATTTATGCTCTTTAAGATGCTGCCTCCACCCACAGTACAGCCTAAAGAGGGCTGATGGATATTTTCTGCTATAAGAAAAATGTGTTCGCTATATTTCATGAAGTAACATGTCTCTCAGTAGGCTTAGGATTGGTTTTTACAGCTCTTGAAGGTAAAAAGCCACTGTTGAAGATTCCTTGGTAAAAAGATACAATACCATCACTGTGTACTGTATGTTAAAAATAATACAGTAATAGGAAAGTATTATTACAAACACTTTGACTGCAATTTTTCCTGCCTTAATTGTTTTTTTTTATTATTTTATATTCCTACTCTATGTATAGCTCAACCCATTTTATGCAATGTGTTTGAATATGTAACAGGCCTGTAATAGTTTAAAGAAGAGCATTACATTAACTAAATCTCCAAAGACTTTGTCATGATCCAGTAATTGATTCTATTTTTGAAATTGAATGTGATGACCATTTTAGTTTGTACTTGCTTTAATAGGTCTAGCTCATGCTAAGCCCCAGTAGATTCTTCTTTTCTTTTTTTTTTAAGTGCTAATCTGTGTTTAGGTCTGTCAGACTCTTTTCCATTGGGAGTTAGCAGCCACCTTTTTACTCAGCACTTCTTAGCCCCTAGTGTTTATGCCACCCATTGGGAGACCTAGAGAATGATTCCTGCAATGTTTTCCTCTTCTGTTAACACCTATTCAGAGTTACCCTTGATCTTAGTCTGATAACTTCTGCCTCTGTCCTATTGATTCCTATCGTCAGCCTTTTTTTTTCTTTTTAATTTAAGGATTAAAATCCATTCGTCCAAACTCGCAGCGCTCCTTGTGCCAGAGGAACTGCTGTGGTGTTGAAAGGCACTAAATGAAGGTTCACCTCTTTGTGCCATATGGTCTTTGTTGGAGAGCCAGGGCTTTTAGTAATCAAGGCCTGCCATATGCATCTGATTGAGTGTGGCCTCTTCATATCAGAGAGTTAGAGTGCCATATGGACCGGGCAGCCCAGATCTGCTATCATATTTATGCCCTGGACGATAAAGCAAATGACCACCAGCGTAACAGTACTAGAGTAGAACCACTGATGGTGCACAGGAATCTCATTACATTCATGTGAATGGAAGCTCTTGAGCATCGCTAACAGCCACACATACAGTAGCATCAATAACAGCATTGCTTCCCATGACAGTTCCAGAATGAGTTATCAATCATTTCCAGCTGATCGGGCTTGCTTGTATAGATGTTAATGTGATTTTTGCACAAACAAAATCCAAGTATAAACACCAATTGTGGAAGAAAAAGAATGATTTATTCCATGCTACATGCTTGCAGTTGAAATCTAATGTGTTCGTTGACTACAGTTGTGCTGAGTGTGTATTTCTCTGCCTTTGCCACCAGAAGAAGCCCCATTGTGCACTCCAACAGCAAGAGACAGCTATGAGAGGTTGTCGCTGGCAAGTCAGGCTTTACCACCAGGGTTCCCATCTCCTTTCCTGTTTCCTGATGGGCTATCATCAATAGAGACCCTACTGACCAACATCCAGGTAAGCATCAGATCATCAACTCAGTGGATCTTAAAGAGCTAACCTGTAAGAATATTGACTGATTCAGGTGTTGAAGTCGGTCAAAATGGGCAAAACTGTCAAAATATAGTAGTTATAGAATGTGACAGGAGGTCTTGCTATAGAAAAATAATATATACCCATCTGTTATGATACAACCTGACTCGAATTAGCCTTGAAGTGAATGTCCTGCGGGATCTTATACCATAATAATTTGCCAACGATTACAGTTATTTTTCCTCTCTATTAAAGGTAATAAGACAAATAAATAAAGCGCAGGTTGTCATGTTACTGAAAAGCCAGAAAGCACAAAGTCTACTACTCTTCACTAAATCCAGATAATCATCTGTATGTGCTGTGATTTGATGTACAGTTTTTTTTTCCTGTCTGCTATTTTAACAGTGTCTATTATTTTCGATATGTTAATAGACAGCCAGAGGTGTGTTTAGATATAAATACACAGCGCACTCCACAAGAGCATTACACAAAATGGATATTATAACCTCAAAGTGATTGTGCCGCTGACCCGGTCAGGAATATCATTACTGGACACTGATACTGTACTTAGGTTGCACCAGATATAGTACTGACTCTACAGTACCCATGATGGCTTCATCCAGTGCTCCGTTTGTATACTTTCCATAAATGGACAGTGTTATTTTGCGCCGTAGAATTTTGACCAACATTGTTGTTTCCATGCAGCCCGAAATGAGTCAGAAAGATGAATGCCATTGATTAGCATGGCCTGTGAGACTAATGATGTGAGTACAGTATAGGGAGTGCCTTTGTGCTCAGTGTTCTTGTGATAGGGACATCAGAGCCATGCTGCTCTTGTGGCCTTCCTGATAATTAGCCTGAATGTGCAGAGTCCTCGCAGCCACACAAGTTTAGTTAGTCATCTTTAATCATGATTCTGGGCTAACGTTTTGATTGAGCTTTCATATATACAAGTCAACAAAAGCAATCCAGGCAGAAAATTGAGATAAAGGAACTTAGTCTAAATTGGGGTCATAACAAGGAACAATTAGTATGATATAGCCCATTGCATCAGCCTTAATTGCATGTGTGTGGGAAATAATTGTTTGGAAATGGTCACAGCACCATCAAAACTGCAAATGTGCAATGAACTGTATAAAAGTTGCTGAGGAAGATGAAGTATTGATGATATTTACAACACTTTTTACTGAAACTTTCCGCCTACATGTGGATAGCATGTATAATTTCATGTTGCAAAGTACCTACTTCTCTATATCTAACCTTTAGCCAAAACAGGTAACACAAATCATTTTTGCTTGCTTTCATACTGTATGCCTGTCAACAACTGGTTGAAGGTTACTGCGTAATTTACTCTAATACACTCACTGAGCACTTTTTTAGGAACACTGTATTAACACTGAGATTAACAGAATCTCAAAATAATGTTTTTTTTGTTTGTTTTGTTTTTACTGTACGTCTTCATGGCATGGTTTCCACAAGAGGTACAGTAAAAACATCCCCTGATTGCATCATGTGATCCCTGTAGATTTTTGTGGAGCACTTCATGTACTTAATCTCCTATTCTACCACACCCCAAAGGTGTTCTACTGGATTCAGATCTAGTGACTGGGAAGGCCTCTGAAGAAAACTGGGCTAATTGTCATGTTCATGAAACCAGTCAGAGGTGACTTTTGTTCTATGGCATGGTGCATTATCATGCAGGAAGTAGCCTTTAGAAGATGGGTAAAATGTGTCCATGATGGGACGGATATCCTGAGCAATATATGATGGCATACAAGTGAAGATTAAAAAACATTACTCACAGCATTACACAACCTCCACCAGCCTGGACTGTAGACACAAGGGAGGTTCGGTCCATGGATTCATGCTTTTGGTGGCAAGATATGATTATTATCTTTGCATCAGTAGAAATACTGATTCCTCAGACCAGGTTGGGATTTTCCTGTCTTCAGCGCAGTCCAGATTTATTGAGTCTTTGCCCAATGTAGCCTCAGCTTTCTGTGCTTGGCTGACAGAAGTGGAACACGATAGATTTCTGCTGTTGTAGACGATCCACTTCAAGGTTGATATGCTGTGTATTCTGAGATGCTTTTCTACAGTTGTACAGAGTGGTTATCTGAACATTCGTGTCAGCATGAACCAGCTTGACAATACTCTTTTGACCTCCTTATCAACAACGTATTCCCATCCACAGAACTGCTGCTTACTAAAAATCATGCCATTGTCAAAATCCTATTTTCCCTCAACTCTGGTGGTTAATGTGAACATCGCATGAAACTGCTGGCCTGGATCTGCATGATATTATCCACCATACTGCTGTCACACTATTGGCTGATTTAGATAATTGTATGAATGAGCAGGTGTACAGGTGTTCCTAATAAAGTACTCAGTGAGTGTATATAATCACTCATAATTGGTGATTGATTAAAAATGATTAATGTGTACGTCTTGCCTAAGCTCAGCTGATTGTGTTTATGAGTGTTTACACACTTGCTTGCAGTGCAGTCAGTGTGTGTGTGTGAATTGTAAAATACGGTCCTGGTGCCGTTTTAGGGCCTGCTGAAGGTGGCTATCGATAATGCGCGTGCTCAGGAGAAGCAAGTGCAACTGGAGAAAACCGAGCTGAAGATGGAGCTGTTTAGGGAGAGGGAACTTCGAGAGACTTTAGAGAAGCAGCTGGCCATAGAGCAGAAGAACAGAGGTACACATGTCCACACTCACACAAACAAATATACAGTATGGGTATGAGGGGTGTAAGACAATGCCAGTATCTGTATTGTTTGTATAAGTTTGTGTAAGACGCAAAGTCTTTAGGCGTGACCCAAACATTAGAATATATACATATCTCACTTGTTTAGTATTTTCGTTTGTACATGCTTGCACCAATGTCTAATATATTAACTTAGTTTACTACAGTATATACATACTAGTAGCCTAATATTACACCACCCCAACAATGATCAGGTACAAAGAAAGAGTAAATGAATGTAATCGTTGTTTGCCCTGCAAGCTTTATATCTCAATACTGAAAACTTTAAGTGACCTTTTTTAAAACATCTTGCAATATTTTGTACCGTTATCACCGGGCTTTGCCATGAGAGTTATAAACCATTATTTGTTATCATTTATTAAGAAACAAATATCAGAAGAATATCAGAAATGAGACTTTAATAACCCTAATTCTCCAACTCTATGCAAATCCTGTTCATTATACAGTTTTTTTTACGGAACATCTGATCACACAGTGCTGTTGCATGCTTGTGAGCACTTTTCATATTAATGTAATTATAAATACATAGGTGGAAAGTGTTTTGTATGGTGAACGTTTCTAAATGTAGCACATCATGTCTCAAGGGTGAATGATGGCATTGTTCATGGTTCAGCTAATAAATTACAGCCATCCTTGATTTAATAAAAAAAAAAAAAAATTTAAACTGAAAAATGCTCTTTACATTCTACATTGCCTGAAGATATAGTCACTGCTTTTCTCTCTCTTTCTGTAGTAGCATATCCAATTATAAGTATATATAGTGATCTTCATATTTCTTTGTACACAAAAATGCCACAGAGTACAGCTAAATTCTCATGTTCAGTGCATTCACTTACCATAATGAATCACGTGGAATTTAATAAGGCGCTTTCTCATAAGCATCCTAATAATTGCGCTGAAGCCCAGAAGCCGTCTGCTGTTTTATAATGTCAGAGACTGCTTTTCCTTCTTTTGAAACCGTTTCACTGAAACTCATCTCATTGGCATTCTAACCTAGGTTAATCCAGGTTATCGGTGGCTCAATTATATCGCTAATGACAGAGTCCATTTTCACTCAACAGGAACATCCCGTCCCCCTGCCTCGACATTTCTGCGAACAACACAGCCACGAACGCGTTGAGAATCCTAAACTGTGCACCACTTGTTTTACCAATGTGCTTGCTCGGTACTTGCTAATACAGCCAATATATGTCTGTGTGTGTGCATGTGTTTTACCATTAGCAATCATTCAGAAGCGCTTGAAGAAGGAGAAGAAGGCCAAGAGGAAACTGCAGGAGGCGCTGGAGTACGAGTGCAAGCGGCGGGAACAGGCAGAGCAGACTCTCAAACAGAGCTCACCCACAGAGAGTCTCCGATCCCTGAATGGTGAGGCCTGACGCTGTATTAAAGTGCCATCTGAAAAAGGGCTGGGTTCAAAATGTGTATTAGTGGAACCTGTAATGACGTGTATAACGACAAGTCGGTTTAGAAAACTTTCTTTTCCTAGCTTGGTGTGAAATGAAGCTGTTTTACTTTTTGAGATCTTTTTTTTTTATACATCTATTCATAAAAAGAGGTTTATCCATAAAAAAAATAGGATTACATTGCGCAATGATAGGTTTAACAACTAAAGGCTCAGCTTGAAATGATACGAAATTAAATGAAAAGGTTAAATGTACTGAAGAATTGCAGGACTAAAACCTCTAACCGTCGCCATTCTCTTTTTCCACTGTGATTGTTAAGGCTCATTCATGCAAATTTGCACTTTGCAATTTGAAATCCTAATGTTCCCAGATGCCAGCATTATCCTGAAAGAAATATTTGTAGCCGGTTATTTTATGTAACTTCATCAACCTGCTTGAAAGATAGAGGGACTTCAAAACAAACACTTTCTTGGCCACATAATCGCTTGACACATTTGTCCCAAATCTGGTTTGTTCTGACGTGATTGAGTGCTTGCTGTCAGAATCCCATGTGAGGATTGATTTTGACTTGTACTTGAGACGTGCTCTTGAAAGCATTACGGCTGTGTCCTCGACTCCAATATAGCTCAGTAAAGAGGCCACGATTTATGCACCATAAAAGACTCCTGATGTATCACAAAAGCATCACGTTTGAGGTCTTGCCCGAAGAATGAAGCACAGGTTTGGTTTAACAAAAAAGAAAAGCCGCCATCCTGGTTTGTATTCACAACATCCCTCACCTAGTCAGTGGTTTAAACTCTTATCGTGCCATATGCAACACTGCCTATATGCCCTCCATCCATCATGAGGAACGATGTTCAAAAAACTTTTCTAATTAAGTGCAGATGTCATGGATGTTTAATCGTCATTATCCTTTCATTTTGCCAGACTCGTTGACCCAGGAGATAGAGACTGACCGCAGCAGTGGCAGAACAGATGCTGAAAGGACAATACAAGGTACATGTTTTTGAGGAGACTATAAATCTCTCTCTATGAGCCTTAGTTTCAGCCTGCTGTTCAAGCATGCAGCCTACCATCTGGGCCACAGCTCTCACAGTTCAAGAGGAAGGTCAAGATCACTGGGATTCGTCAAGAGAACACTTTGTTTAAAAAAAGTATAAAGTAAAATCATTTTCGCTAACAAATAGCGTGTATGATAATTTTATAATGCATGCAGTAAAATGATAGGCATCAAAGGAAAAAAAAAAGGTGCTAGATTGATTGGGCTGTTTAAAAGATTCACCAGCAACACATTTACATAAATTTTTGTGGAAGCACGAATGCAACTATTTTATTACAAACATAAGCAGCTGGGAATTTAGTGCATTCACAAAATTAATGTGAGTTATAAGTATAAAATGGAACATTGTTTAAGGTCATTCCACCTGAGAAATAAAATAATGTTTAATTAAAGAAATAATTACATTTATAATTAATTTTAATTAATAATAAAAAAAGAAGAAGAAATCTACACAGTTTCACTTTTAGTGACAAGAAATCATCTTTATTACCTTAATTCTAGGGCACTATGCATGTAAACACTCACATACCTATCCACACCTAGGGATAACTGGTCTATACTGACATGTTTATTCATAAACCTTTATCTTTTTTTAAGTTGTTCTGTACGTAATGGTGCCATCCATCAGAGGACACACACATTCATACACTCACAAGCTCATTCACAGACTATGGGCGATATGTTATTTAGCCTAATCTGCATGTCTTTGTACTGTGGGAGGAAACCAGAGTATCCGGAGTACCTGGAGGAAATCCACCAAGCACAGGAGAACATACACACTCCATGCACACAGACCCCGAAGTGGGAATCGAACCCGGAACCTGGAGGTGCACGGCGACAGTGCTACCCGCTGCCCGCTTTTTAAATATCAATATCAATAGTTATGAGGCACTTGGAGGTATCATGCCAAATGAACAAACATTGAAGAGACAAGACAATCACAAATGTTGTCACATAATACTTACCGAAGGCCATGTTGTAAAAAAGAAAAAAAAAAATTCAATAAGCACCTGGGACCAAGAAATATAAGGCACCTTTATGCAATTAAAGTACTTCTAGTGCCATTATTAGCTTTTATCCTACATAGACGTTACTGAATATATATCGGATATGAATATGTATAGAATATGTATCGAAATTATTTATCTAATATGTATTGAAATTAGTATAATGTGAATTTTTCAAATCAAATTGTGCATCCCTACTGATTTTCTTCAAACACACGTGTGTTTGTTAATTACCAAGCACATTTATAGCACTGTTGATTTATATTAAGTGACTGCAAAAGAACACCATAAACGGCAAAGCTCATAGAGAGCTGAAAAGTACAAAATGACGACTGAACAGTGAAAGAGCGCCTGCTAAGCATGGCATGCGCTAAATCTTCAAGTAATGAAACTCAGCCATTGTAGTGCATCAGCTACCGTAGACACACGCCGACTTTGCATCGCTTTATAGGGTGCTATTTCCTAATTAAATGGCCGGTTTTATTTGCCTTAATTTATGGATTTGTTTCGGATTGTTTTGTTTTTTTTCTCCCTGAGTCCGTGATATAAAATGAGTGAGTTTAACAAAATGTTAACGTCCATATATAAAATTGTAGTAACTGATGTCTTTTAGTCTAATGTGTGTAGTTTTATCATTTGGAGTATTTGTGGTTCACATTAGCGGGTCTCCATTAACTGGAAGTGTTACAGGACTTTTTTTTTTTTTTTAGATTACCAATGAATACCATATTTACCATGTTTCTTGTGAAGATTCTCCTTAAAAAAAAAAGGTTTACATCTACAGTAGGTTGATAAATGAGTCCCAATAATAAAGTTTGGATGAATCAGCTTGAATGATTCATTTGTAATGAATCACAAAATGATAATAGCTGCAATAATACTGGTTTAAAAAAGAACAGGAAGTACCTGTACAGTATGTTCTCAGAGTGACAGTGTGAGAAGTGATTATAGTAGTTACAATATAATAATTAGCCATATCAGCTACCTGTATTTTTCAGCAACAGAAAAACAGCATTATCAACTGAATACTAGTGATTCCACAAACTGGTTTAGTATTTAGCCCAATTTTATATTAAACCTCAGAAACATCTACGGTGTAACTCTAAGTTGTTGTCAATATGCTGCCAAAACCTCTGCTCCGTGTGTCAGATGTCCATACTGCTTTTGATTTGCAGTGCAGCAATAAGCTATATCTTTAATCTTTAATCTTGTAGCGGAAGATGCGCCAGTAGAAATGTCTGGAACCTGGTGGGTTGGGCTCGTTCTGTTCCAAAGGTAGACAGATAAGATTATAAGTCTTGTGCACACTATATTTCGAGATTTTTTTTTTTTACGATCAGCAGATACTTACAGCTCATCAGACATATCGAAGTCGAAACCGAACTCGTTCTTCCATGAGCACGTGTCAGACTTAAATTCATTTAGCAGTGTGTCAGAGAAAATGGAGATTGATGCTGCAGTGTAACTAATGACTACCAGATGACATTTCTTCTAAAGAGGCCTGGCAGACTCTTCTAGGCTACATTATAGGCACAGTTTATGGGAAGGATCAAAGTTATCCTCTGGGTGAATGCAGGTTTCCTTTTATATGGCATAAACTCTTTTACTGTAATTGGGAGTCGTAAACATTACTTACAAACCTTTAGTATTTTTCTAAAATGCTAGAAATGCAGTCAGAGTCCAGGTAAGAGGTGTCAACATTCTTGATTTATCTGTAGCGTTTGTAATTTTTATGCATTACTAGAGGAAATCTTACATAAATCAGCATTTAGACCAAACATGAACTGACTATGAAAAACTCGCCCAGAGGAAAATCAGTAAGCCCGAACAGGAAAGAATTGTGCCCACTTCACTGAAACACAAAATGTAGGATGTAAAATAAAAGAAAATAAAAAAAACACACATTTGTCTAGGCGAACTTTGACCTCTAAATTCTCGATTCATCTTTTGCGGAAAAATAATGGAGGAGCTGTTAATTAGCACTCACACCAGACTTTTGCTTTGCTATATTTTTCATTGTGTTAACATTGGCCACCCCCACTTTTTTTTTGTTCAGCATTACAATATCACACCTGCCAGAACTAATATGTAGTGTTGATGAATGCAGCTTGATGGTTTTATCTGATTGGTTGATCTATGTGTTACGAAAATATCTGGATCTGATTGGTAGATGCAAAGATGTGTTACTACTGTATTTTAAACATTAGAAAATATGCTGAATTTCTGAATCAGTACAGACTGTAGATTGGTCAATATTAAATGCTAGGTCAAGATTTTGGTTTTGTTGCAATAGTGTTTTTTTTTTTTTTATTTCTGTCAGATCTTCCTGTTAGTACTGTTTGTATCTCTACCAGGCTCCTATTACAGTAGATATGGGGGGAAAGCAAAAGCAAAAAAAAAAAAATTCAATCTGGTTAATAGAAATCAGTTATATGCTAATTAACTAAATTAACATCCATCTAATTTCAATTACCAAACAGCAAGAGGAAATCAAACTGCGAAAAAAAAGAAAAAAAACTAAGACTGTCTCTTTGTAAGGTTTTCTGTTGTGGAGATGTGTACTTTACCTCAAGTCGTACATGCCTAAGCATTTAAACTCAAATAAGTGCACCCAGCAGCGCCATGAGAACACCACCCTTATCACTGTGCCTGGTCTCAATTTCCCTTTGAAAATAGTCCGTGGAAATTGCTATGAAATGTGGGAAATGGCATGTTAATACCCAGTCACGAGTAAAAGCCCCATAACCCAGTTTGATTAGCCTACTTAAAAGATATTTTTGTGAAGGAAGGATTCAATGAAAGGAGTCTTTTAACCCCACTAAATCAAAGCTCACTGCACTGATAACTGGGGCCTGAATAAATTTGTTCTAGAACTTAAAGTTATGCACATTATTATAATAAAGTTTTTATGTTCAGGATTCGCCGTATTTTTATGCGTTAATTGTTATATTTAGAAGGTGTCAGTTTAAAGGCGTGTAATAAAATCCAAGGATGTTGTGTATGATAGAATAACATTCACTTAATAGGTTCTTTGCACCGCAATCTATTAAAATCAGCACATATTCAAGGAAAACTTGGGCAGACCTCGACATTCAGTTATCAGTCAGTTATCAAAACTTGCTGCTCCCTGAAGAATCACCCAAATGCCCTGCATACTATACTGAATAATTATTATATATAAATATACTACCGCTTAAATGGTTCTGAT
Source organism: Clarias fuscus (assembly GCA_030347435.1). NCBI lineage: Eukaryota > Metazoa > Chordata > Actinopteri > Siluriformes > Clariidae > Clarias > Clarias fuscus. Next base: position 13,878,917 of record CM059209.1, on the reverse strand, counting down.
CAATTTCTAACTCCAGGGTCGTTTCTGATTTGTATTTCTTTCTACCTTGTAAAACAATGCTGAAGGCATCCAAAATATGCAATAATCTCTTTTGAACAGTTAATGTTGAGATGTGTCTGCTACTCATAATCGGTAAAGCCTTCCGTAAAGTTAAAGGTTCTAATCCAAAGTGCTGTTATTAGATGACTTTTATGGCTGGTACAGTAACTCTAAATGAACTTCTCCTCTGCAGCAGAGGTAAGTTTTGGGTCTTGCCTTCCTGGGATGGTCTTCATGAGAGCCACTTTCATCATGGTGCTTGAAGGGTTTTCTAATACTGTTCATGCAAGGACTATTCCAGAAAGGCTGACCTCCATGTCTTAAAATAACAAATGACTGTTGTTGCAAAATTATCTGATTCCATGTTCCCAGTTTTGAATCCTCAGTGTTGTTGTAAAATGTAGGAAATAAATCACTAAATAAAAACAAAGAAGTTTGCAAGGGATCCGAAACTTTCGAGCGGTAGTGTGTACAGCCATAACCTTAAAACCACCTAGGTTTTAGATTCTGCTCTTGCCATCGGAGTAGCTCTGACCACCCGGAGCAAGACTCAACAAGCGCCAGGCTGTGATGCGTTGGGTGTTCTGGTGCTTTTCAGTCGTGGCCATCGTTGACTTTTTTCAGCAATTTGTGTTAAATTTGCTTTTCTGATGATCTTTGGGTGCCCATGATCCAGTTTACTGGTATATGATTTATAAATACTGTATTTAAATTATATACCAGTAAATAATTTGTAATCAATTCAGCTGGTGGTGGTGTTAATGTTATGGCTGATTGTTTTATATTTATTTTTATATTTATACTTGTATTTATTCTTAAGACAGAAAAAAATCGAACCCATATACAACACAGCACAACATAAAAGTGTATCCCATAATTTTACCTCTTCTCAGTTTGAAAATAATAATAATAATAATAAGGGCATAATTTCAGAGAACTAATTATTTCTATTTGTCTTTTGTCACACTCTGTAATTCTGCTACATTAACGCGGTCTGTGTTTATTAATTGCTTTTCCAGCGTTTTGAATCCATTCCAAGAATAAGCTTGCCTGTTTTCCTTGGCCTTGTGCTTCTGGGAGAGCATCTTGCCACTAATTCCTAGCGATAACGTTCATAATATCTGCTCAGTATCTCTCCCGATTCCCGCTTCCTGCCTCTTGATGTGTGCTGCAAGTTTACACGACCCTGTGAGGAGAGATAAAGTTCTTTGTTGCAAGATTAAACATCAAAACAGTTAAAGTGAAATTAAAATTAAATGAATGAGTGTCACTGAAGCAAAAAAGGCCATAATTAATGGTTCCCTTAATTGTCTTCATAAAATATTTGCATGGGCATAATTTGCATAATTTACATGTATTAATTAATCTTTCAAAGGCATTTTATGCTGAGAGAAGCCAAAAAATTTCCTTTGTTTTATTTAGCATCTGATGAAATATTTATTCTCTTTAATGAACTTTTCGTCTTGATTTGAATATAAAAATGCCAAAGTTTTAGCATATTTTAATGAGGAGTTTTCTTTAGAAAACAACATTCCAGCCATATGATTTTGTCCAATCCTGGAAAAGGAGGCAGATTTTTATTTAATTTATTATTTTCTTTATTATTATTCTGTGATATGCATCATAGTTTACCTGCACCCTACTGAAACTAGAATTAATATCTTAATTTGGAAAATTTGCACTTAGTTTCCTGTGAAACAATTGCTCCCAGACTAATATATTTCTTCAAATACTTAACATAATACCATTATGGGTTTTCTGTAGCTTTATTAGTAATAAGCCACATTCCTACAGCATGACATGAAAAAAATTTATTGTATATTGCATTGTGTTACTAAACACATTTTGTTAAACAGTTTCCTACTCAGCTGCATGTGATATACAAGAGATATACAGCTAAACAATTATTACTAATAACTTTCACCTTTCACATATGGGAATTGAATCTTATTTCTTTCTCTTTGATTGAAAACAGCCTTTTTTATTTTATTTTATATACTGTATGTAATTTCCATTAATTCTATTTTCTGCATACACCCGAGATATTTCTATATTTCCGGCCACATTTTAGATTTATTGAATAAAATCAGTCTAAACCTTTAAGTGCAGAGTGAATGCATGCTAAACAGTTCCCATTTAGCTGTAACTTCTACTCCCACACCGTCAGGGCTGTAGCGTGCAGCACAATTCACACAGTAATGACTTTTACAGTGTTGGTTGAATGGTGAGGGTCAGAGTGCAGTACGTTAGAGACTCGGGTCTTCTTGCTGTAATTAGCCCTACTGTTTGTCTGTCTGTGTATCGTGGCTTTGTTGTTTTTCACACAGTACACCACATAGCCAGGCCACAATTAATCAAAGTTCACAGGGTTTCCGAGCTTAAATTAATCAACCTTTCTTGTAGCGGACACCAGATTATTAGCGAGAAGCAGAAAAGTCAAAATGTTGAGATGATTTATGAGCACATTGTTTACAGTCCGAAAACAGACGATTTTATTTGCGCAGAGTCCCAGCACACATTCTGTATTATAACTTAACACGTTTTGTATAAAATAGGTCACCTTGAGGACACTGCTGTGTAAAATTCCTATTCTCGTCCCATCACAGCAAATGTTTCATTCACTATCGTGCTTTCTCACTCTGTCACCGCCTTATGTATTTTGGGTGCTTTTCTCTTTCTAAACTGAATTATTTAGCTTACACTGCCAAAAAGAGGGAGCGTTGCTCAAAGACAGAAAGGCAACGTCTCAGGAACACAGGAAACGTTCGAGTAATAAACGTCAAACAAGCTCCTGAGCCATGCCTAACAGATGCTTTTACCAACAGAGGCAGTGAGCGGCCGCTGTTCACTCAGGCATGCGCCCACTGCGAATGTTCCCTGCAAATGGACAATGCTCATTAGATTGCAGGTGCTGAGAGTGAGCAGCTTAGACGAATGGCTGCCTTTTTCAATAAACACTTTCTGCACCTAGGAGGTGTCATTTATAAAGCATTTTACATCATGAGTGCAATATAATGTTCGCTCAAGTGTGGTAGAAAAAATCTCTTAAACATATATGGCCGTGAAAGAAAGTTTTACTGCATGGAATACTCATTTGGATTTTTTTTTCATTTACTCATCACATGGATATCCTAAGTGCAATTAACAGATTAATTCATACCTTAATATGAACAATTTATTGTTGTTATTATTATCCTAAAACATAAGATATATGAAATATACATATATTTATATATACAGTAGGTGCTGTGCAAAAGATTTGAGCCCCCCCCCTTCAATTCTGAATATTTTGCTTCCAAAGAGCCAGAATTTCTTGGGTTTTTTTTTTGTTTGTTTGTTTGTTTTTTTAATGTAGTTTTGAGTCTCCAGGCTGACTATTTTGGCTCTCATTTTTGGCATGTTTTTGGCTGATGCTGTTGCATAAACTTTTTAAATTGTATCTTTAGGCATTTTACGGCCTGTCACAGTCTTTAATTTAATCTATATCATTTAATTTAATTTATTATTGAAAATTTTTAAAAAGACTTATGCTCAGTACTGTGCATACTGTACATACATACATACATACATACATACATGCACATATGTGCTGTATAAAATGCTAAGAGAACACACTTGGCAGTTAGCACTATTGCCTTACACCTTAATGGCTGGAGTTTAAATTCCACCTCCAGTCTTTGTACGGGAATGTTTGCACGTTCTTCCCTTGCTTAGTGAATTTCCTCCCACAGTTTAAAGATATGCATTTGACAAATTGCATGTAGTGTATTATCCTGTGTATGAGTGTGTTCCTGCGCCCTGCTTTAATTTTCCCACCCGATTCAGGGGACCCTAAGTTCCCTGGAATTAGGTGGTATGAAAAATATATGACTGAATGCGTGACTAGATAAATGAATAAAGGAACAAAAGATCAAAAGGCTTTGCTAAAATCTTAAGTCAACTGGTCATATGACCAGAGGTGGAAATATGAACTTATTCTAAAACAAAATAAAGCATATCACATATATAATGCAATGTATATTATAGCTGATCCTCATCCATCCAATGTTGCTTGTAGGTACTCTCCTCTTTAGATGCCCCACCCACAGGCCGGGATAGATCATGCAAAATATTTAAAGAAGCAATATGATGAGGAGACATTTGATAGATTTTATAGACATTATGATAATGCGTAGTCACTCTGTCAACTCTACATATTTGGTGGTTATAGTAGGGATGTGTGATTGAATGATATGACTGATATTATTGTAAATTATGCAGCGTTACAATGCAGAGTATTATGAGATTTGTCAGTATGTTTATAATGCTCAAGGACATATTTTATGACAGAGACTGAGTCAAGCTATAATGATGGCACACTGCCATACCGGCAAAACAGAAACAGTACACTGTGCTGGCTCGCCGGTCATTTAATTTAATTAATAATTTTTAATTTAACTTTGCTTTAGAGTGTGTGAAACCAGAGAGTGTCAGGTGTATGAATTTGGTGAAATAGTGTGAAGTCAGTGTAGATTAGCAGAGAGGTGAAATGAAGTAAAAAATAAAGTGACAGTAGTCTGACAAACACTCCTTGTAGTTAGTGTATAATGTAAGTGAAGACATTAACACTATGTGAGTTATTCATTTTCAGTAGGATTTCTGTTCTTAGTTTTTTACATGTGCATTATTTTGTAGGTTGAACTCTATTTTTTTTTTTTCTTGGTTGTTGTCCTAATCTCACTGGGCAATTTCCTCACACAAGTTTATTCTCTTTCTTTATCTACAGATGGACGACTATTTTTGAAAACTACAGTAATGTACTGATGGGACGAAGTGGAGGACTTAGGAAAATGTCTCGTATGAAGAGTTGCGAGACATCATATGAAGTGTGCCCTCTCCAAGGGGCTTTTTAGTTACAAAAACAGGTCAAGCTGATGACAGAGGCTCCATGGAAGTGACTGAGTTTGTTGCGCGGCCTTAAAGGAGGGCCGTGACAGAAAGTAGAATTAGGATTCTTCTTTTACATCCAGTATCAACAATATTTCATGACTGATTAACGATGGGGTTAAACATGTCTGCAGTTCTGAAGGCGACAATTTGAGCACAGTAAAATGTACCGCGAGGTACACACGGTGATTATATTCACAAAACAATCCACAGCACTGAAGATTTTTATACTGTATTTACAACCAGCGAGAAAGCTTTGAAAAAGAAATTCAGATCCAGGGGTTTTTGTTTTGTATCGAAAAAAATGTTAAAACCTTAATGTCATATGTTAAAATTCCTAGCTTCGAGAGAGAAAAAAAGCCTCTGAAAATGTGAATTTGAATATATGTTGATCAGTAGTAACGACTAATCTTTGCGTTAAATGTTTTCTAAATTAGAAAAAAAAAAATACAATCAAGTTTCATTTTTATCATTGTTGTACATACAAGAACAAGTACTAGGTTAACCTGCTCACTTTGTTATGTGTATATAAAGTAAAACGGAAAAAAAAGAAGGTATTGTGTATGCAGTAGATCTATTAGGAAAACCAATACCAACATTTATATTGAATTTATAGATTTGTTTCTGAGCCATTGTTCTTTCTGATAGCTGCCATTACGCTGAGGAAGCATGCAGGCATGTAAATGTTTGTCCTGAATTCCTGTTATTCAATAAATACTTAACTGTGCTGAACAACTACATGTATATGTCTGGTTCTTTTACATACTCATTTAAAACGAAGACAACAGACATGTTTCTCCTGGTTGATGTCCTGTAGGTCTCCTTATTAGGCTCCCAAGCATTTTTTTTTTTGTTCTGCTTTACTGCAGAACAACAACAAAAATCCAACGCTAAGGTGACACTTTGTGAAAAGATTTATATCTTCCTTTGAAAATGTGTTTCGGAACAAGTAAAATAACTTTTTACATTGAACATGTTATAAATGCCCGATAGCAATGCTGTCAAAGTCACAACTGCTGCTCTGCACATACCTACAGTACACTGTGTATATATTAGTGTTTTGCAGATCAAAGAATGCAATGAGCTTTACACACACAGTATTATGTTTCATATTGAGATGGTATTTTCTTTGAAAGTAATTCATAAATAATTCAACTCTGCTGTACTTAAAAAATCATCCATTATATATTGTTCTCCTATTTCATAATTACATTAGTGAGGCATTTGCTTATTTAAAATGTGATTAGAAGCATTTTTTATCAAACAAACATACTTGAGGCAAACCTATACAGTACATCAGAAGCATTAAAACTGAGCGACATCATAATATGGGCAGCGAACAATCCAAACATACAGCTGATTAGTTTAAAGCTAATCTTTCACAAGAATGCAGAATTGGCTCCTTTGCAGTCGTGAGATTTTAAATTGACCACCAGAGGCAAAATCTACTGTACCACTGAAGTTCCTTTTAATGATGTGAAGTCATTCAGCAGAGGACACATTATACATTTAATCTACACATATCCTCAAAATGGTCTTATATTTAGTGCAGCATTCATTCTGTGTTACTACATGTATGACTATTGTTTGAGCAATTTAAATAATAACCTGCATCAGACTCTTCCTTTATATATAGCTATCGAATATTTTAGTAATCGAGTATTCTACCAAAAAATTGAATCGATTAAACGAGTAATCGGATCAAATGTACTTTTGCTTAGTTAAACAGCAATGTAAAATATACTGCTCAAAAAAATAAAGAACACTTAGTATGTGTATGCAAGTTCAAGTCAAACCGGGACTAAGTGTTCCCTTTATTTTTTTTAGCAGTACGTATATATAAGAGAAACAAAGATTCATTGGTTTTCTTTTTATAAAACTTTTATTTTTTAAATGCATACAGCATTTTATCAAAAAAATAAACATTGTCATTATTCACAATACAAGGAATAGCTTCAAGTTGACTGAGATGAATTAAGTGCATTACAGTGCCATACATTCTTATTTTAAAGCCTTTTCTAAAGATGAAAACTTACAAAACAATATTTCAAAGTATCAAAAAAACTAAGGCACACATTTAAAAAAATAATTATACAAAAAGGTAAGCATGTCAACATGCTCCGAACTGAGGCTCGCCCTGCGCTTTAAAGCAATGTTTCCTACTGCTGAAAACATTTTACATTGATATTATATTTTTTATCGCTCCCTTCCATTTGCAGCCCGCAGCAGTACGCTCCCTCAAATCAATACATAGCTAACTGTTTGCGTCTCCTTCCGCTTTGTGGGTGACGTAGGCACTTGTTCTTCGTCTGTGTTGACTGGCGGCTTGCATCCGGAAGCGCGCTGTGTCACGCCTAACAAATAATTGCGCAAAAACATAACGCAAGCTTTTAAAATTCATTAAAAGAAGCTTCGAGGCATTTTTTGTAATCGAGTTACTCGAGGAATCGTTTCAGCCCTGATATATATACTGTATATGTACACACACGCACACACACGATTGGTGTTCAAGTCAAACCGGGACTTTCAATCGTGCAGAGTAACAGAACACAGTGATAAACACTACCTTTATTTCTCTATATTCGCCACTGATACATTAATGCACTTATTCCAGAGCTTCACTAGGGCTTGGATACCATCAAGGTAGAAAGTTTTCTCAGCATGTCGGAGCCATAATCAAACTGTGTGCTTCACGTCTAAATCGCTGGCCTCCCAGGAACTCTTTTAATGGCCCAAGAATGTGGAAATGGTTTGAACCGATGTCAGGACATTACGGGGGAGGTGGCAATAATCCCTGGCTGACTTCTTGTAATGTGCAAGTGGTGTTCTTGAATTTTTGTTTGTACAGCTCCCACAGAGCAAGTTATTTGTGATTTTCAGAGATCAGGTGTTCCACTGTCGGAAACGACTGCAGTGGGTTCTGAGCCACCTCAGCCGGGGTCACCATTCACAGATCACCTTCTTTAAAAACATTTGCACTATTCAAATGTTTCACGGCAGCTGAAGAGTCTCATACCATGCTTGTATTCTTTAAATGTCAATCAGTTTCACACCTTAATTCACGAGAAATTTCATCAAAAGTCCCGGTTTGATGTGAACGCCCCTCATATCTGTAAGTTTTTGAAGTTCTAATTTAAGTTGTAATAACCTGTATTTCACAAAGTTTTGTAGGTCTCACAGTGAGATAGTTTTACATCATTTTTACCTCAAAACAAAAGATGTTTCTCTGTACCGCATCTGTCCTTTATTCCTCGGAGACTGCCTGAGCAGCTCCTGCATTCTGTTGGTGAAACCATGTATCCTCATGACTAGGTTCCGTCATCTTTCTTGCTTGTTTTTCAAGTGTATATGATGCTGAAGTCGATAATAAATGTATTTTAAAGTCAGCTGCCAATTCTAATCAGCAAGGGACTTCAAGACATAAGAGACATGCAGAAGAAAAAAAAAAGTGTTTGGTTGATGTGCTTAATTGATTTAATTAACAAGTGAAATATAAATCATTCTCCTTCTTTAGGTAGACACATATCAAAGAAAAGTGGAGATGGGTGGACGTTCACCTCATATGAAGTTACAGAACTTTCTTTTGCACTTTCTTTTATTTCTGGTTGTAAAGCAGACTCTCTATTGAGGCCACGTGCAGAAACTGAAATGTGGTCCAAACCATTTGACAACAATGTTGTTAAACTTAAGTTAAATATTAATTCATTGTTCAGAGCAGATAAGGTGTCCTAAATCGATACAGGAGGTACACTGTTTGTTTGTTTGTTTGCATTTGAACCTTTCTCTATTTTTTTTTTTTTTTACTTACAGTACATGACTACATTGCCTGATCAAAAAAAAAATCATAATTGTCAAATTATTGGGCTGCATCAAGCAAAGAAAACACATACAGTAAGTAGATTTGAAATGAGTGGAACTGGGTTAAGAACCCTTCAACACATAAAACATGACTAGGTATTTCATAACTATGAAATGCTACAATTTTTTACCTGTTAACAAAGACCTGGATTTCACAGCTTTTTCAATATCATGTCTATGTACCTGCTGCACACTTCCGTATTACTGTAAGCATCCCAACACTATACAGTACCATCCAGTGTTTTATCTATTACAGTATACTGTTTACTAGTGTAGTGCATACTGTAGTATTTGCTCCATCCCATGCATGAGGGGTTTTTATTAGTGCTCCAATAGTGACAGCTGAAACTGGTCTACGTCGACACTAAACATGAAAATCAGCATATTTGTGCTCTATAATCCATTACAAGGACTCACAAACCACCAACAAACCATTACTGTACAATCCACTTTTAAATAACTTAAAAACTGCTACAATGGTTTTTTTGTTTGTTTGTTTGTTTGTTTGTTTTTGTTTGTTTTTTGTTTGTTTGTTTGTTTGTTTGTTTGTTTGTTTTTTGGCTGGTGACTCCATTACAAATTACCAGTCAATTTTTTAAATGCTGCAAATTCTCTCAAACCACCACAAGCCAGTCCTGGCGATTTCTCTGGTATTTCCTACAATCTTGAGACCATACTGTATGAATTAGGGATCGAACTCAGTATTGTGGGAAAGATGCCTTAACTGCAGTATCAAAATCCAGATCTCGATGTTTAGCTCACCAAAATGTCTAAAGTCTGATCTCTAAATCGAATTTTCAGATAATATTTTCAGTAATGATACATTCCTTGTTTAATAACATGTGACCGTTTAATTAAAGGAAGGTTTGTCTTTTAATATCTACAGTACACCAGATAACAAAATAAACAAAGATACAGTTTCCCTTGGGTTTCTATTACAGTAAACAAAATTTGAGAAGCTGTGATCCAGGACTTTTTACCCCTCCCTCTAAAAATACACCATAATACTGTAATTGGTCATCATTGCAAAAAGATTGTGAGAATATACTGACTGTAGAGTAAAATGTTGTTGCTGTACAGTACACCATGACACTAACATTACATACTGTAGCATTAACACCCTAACACTAATTACCAACTATACACCAGAAAACTGGATAAATTGGCAGGGTTGTGCCAGGAAGGGCATCCGGCATAAAACCTGTGCCAAAACTTGAAGGCACAGCATTCCGAAAGCAGCCGAAAGATCAACAACAAGAAGACCAGCAAACTGCTGGCATTATAATGTTCAACCAAAGCTCACCCATGCCCATGGGGGCCAAAAGCCAGCCCATCTGATCTGATTCCACAGAAAACTTAATGCAGCACAAATGGCCGAAAAAAAGTAAATGCTGGCGATGATACTAAAGTATCAGAACACCCAGTGCATCATAGCCTGCTGTGCATGTGGCCCAGCAAACAAACCATCCAAGGCTGCTTCCCAGAACCCAATCCAACCACGCACCCATTTGATGCACTGGACAAAAACAAAAGTATCAGAACACCCAGTGCATGACAATCTGCCACATCAGGGACTCAGCAGGCAAAAAATTAAAAGTTGTTGAGGGGGCCCCCAAAATTTGCAATATCTCAGTCCGCTCAAGCGCCCATGGAATGGCTCAGACAAACAACATGGAGGCCCCACCATGAAACGCAAAGCACCTAAACTATCCATGTGCAACATCCAGGTGCCAAACACCACAGCACAACCCTAGAGGGATGTCCCTTGGAGTCATTCCCCAAAAGAGCTGCCCTGGGGGCACAATACACAATCCTTCACAGTACATGGCATGATGTTTTGCTTGTAATGTTATGAATGATTGGTATGTAAATAGCTTCTTTTAAATAGATCTCTGTGCACTGACAACAATTATACATGGATCAACATATTGAAATTAAGGGCAGAACTTGTACTTGAAAATAAAATATGTAAGTTAACGAAATTAAATCAGGAAATAATGGTAGATTCATGTTGAACTCATTAAATATAATCACGTACATTTGCAAATGTAATTTATTTTAGTAACCTAGACATTATATCAATATGTAAAAGCTGCACGAAGTTCATAATCATTTTGTGAATGTGTGCTTCAAGTTTAACAACAGGAGTTAAAGCCTTCAGTTTATTGTAATCCATTGTGAATGAATAATTATTTGCGTATGCTAATAGAAGGGTGTAAATTTTACCATGCAAAGAAAAAAAAAAGTTGTGTATAATATTACATAAGCAGCCTGTGCATATTTTAATCTGAAGGGCAATCAAAATTGTTCATGGTTGAGTTGTAAAACACGTGTTATTGAACAATGACAATATCTAGTAGAATAAAACCATTCAAGCTTGGCATTGTGTGCATGCAGTAATACACCAGACAGTACTGAGAAATGATACCTTTCATTCTCTCTGCCTCAGTAGGCACAATATTCCAAAGAAATTATTTCCTCTGAAAGACAGCATTGTTATATCAGCATCTGTGTAGCTTTAATTTTTTCTTCTTTTTTTTTTTCTTTCTTAAAATATATTTTCTGGCTTGAATTTTTTTTTTTTCATCCATTTCTAATTGCTGGCTTTTGATTTATATCAATGCTGATATTTGAAGCTCATTAAAATCACAGTCATCACAAGTAGATGACATGAAGCATTTTTATTTTTGCTTCTTTATAAATTTTTACAAATAGAGAATAAGACGCCGACATTGTGTGAACAAACTTCTCTTGTAAGCAGTTTTGATGGAAATGTGTTGACACTGCAGTACCTTTTCCCCCATTTGCATACTTTTTAAAGTACGGTTGTAAAGCAGATGAATAATTGACTGATCACTGCATAATTCAATACAGCATTGTATAAATTCAAGGTCGACAATGTTTCAGGCTTTTTTAATCATCTTATTAAAAAATGAGGTGAAAGTTTCAATCAACCTTAAAAAAATAAAAATAAAAACTACATACTGTATAGTGAAAATTAATTGGAGACTGTAACTCCATATTGTCATGTCTGGCTCTTCTCATGAGCATAAAAGGTTTCTGTCTTAGGCATGTGAAACTTGAACTGTGCGGATTTTCGGCAATAACAAAGCCACCAATGCTCTGTCCATCAAATTCTCATAGTTGCCTCCCTTCCTCCCTACCCCAGGGTTAAGTGTCTGTAGAGTCAGAGTAGACTCAGTATTCATAACTCAAATCTCTACATTTTTATGGACAATGGACTTCTACACTTTATTTCCTCTTCGACAGAAACCACAGAACGCTGCAGCAGGTTCTGTTTTGCTCCAGCTGCGTAAATGGGTTTGACCCTGAAGCTAAAATTTTAATGCCAATGCTCATGCTATAATAAATTCATTTCCGTTCTGAATCATGATTATGAGGTACAAACAGAAAGAGTTTCCAGCGCACATTAGTCACACTGTGTGGAGTGCAAGTTCAGGGGAGTGTGTTCTTGGCTGCTCTTGGACCTTATAAAGACTATCATTTTACACAAGTGTTATATTTCCAGCCTTGAATTGATTCTGCTCTCTCTGTCTCTGTTTTCAAGTCAGTACAGATGATTGTCTTAGACTTCTGATGTTCACCGAGACTTTCAGCCAGCGTCTCCGGCAGGAGTAAGTGAGCGCCAAGGCTCTGTCAGATTAGTACTGGCTTTCCAGTACAGTGAGAAGGAAAAAATTGGTTTTCCAGATGATCCTTGCTCCGAAGGCAAAATTTTTTTTAAAACTATCTAATAAAACATAATATTGCATCCTGTTAAAGAAAAAAGAAAAAGTGGTATGATGCAGTCATACAAACCAAGAATTGATGAAAGTCTAATGACAGCATGTTGAGCAATGTTTTATGTCTCATTTTAGAGCAATTTGCCAACAATTTGAATGTTTTGATGTTGTCTGTCTTTCAGCTGCTCCTGTCAAGGGGTCATGACAGCGGACCATCCAATCTGTGCAGAACTTGGCTCAGGTTTTACACCGAGTGCCCTTCCTGATGCAACCCTTCCATTTTATCCAGGCTTGGGACCAGCACTGCAGCCAGTGGCTGGGGTTTTGGCATTGGGTGGGAATCGAACATTGGCTTTACGTATGTATGGCAGGTGAGACCCGCCACTACCTACTCATTTGAATAAAATATGGTTATATTTCATGTTATGAAAAATCCATGAGAGCATTATGACAAGAATAAACAGACACTTTTTTATGTTTCATGTTCTTAAAAAAAAATACGTTCAAAACCGACACATCCTGTCAGGCCACGTTGGCAGTAGTGGGTGAGGTGGTTGAGGATCTGTGTTGCTGATAGGATGGTAGGGGGTTCAAGTCACGTCACCACTGTTGAGTCCTTGGGCTCCATACAACCCAGCCACTGGTCTCAAGCCTGTTTAGGAAATAGGAGGGTTGCCACAGGAAGGGCATCCGATGCTTCAAATGATCCGATGTGGCAGCCCCTGGGACAAAGAGGACAAAGAGGAAGAAAAAACTTTCATGTCACTGTTGCCAATTTGTAGTTTGTTACTGACAAACCGCAAACGCCATCCATCCTGACAACTTCGTACAGTTGTAGCTTTACCTCTCACAATTACTGACACTGAAGACTCTGTGGCAAAGTTGACAAAGAAACAATTAACACAAGACATTATTAACCCAAGTGCATTTAAAGTACGTAACTGCGTTTTTGTTTTGAGACAGAATTTGCCATGCTCCAATAAAAAAATAATCAACACCTCCAGACCAGAATTAAGAATTTACCTGCATTGTAGTGCGATTTTATTATAAAGCCATAGTTTATAGAACTAGTGATTGAGTGCTGTTAAAACAACACGAAATGCTCGGTTTAATATTCTCCACATGGACAGCACCCTTTTTCTTGAGCGATCCTTTTTCATCTGATCATCCTGCATATGAGCCAGTGTTAATGTTATTAGGTGCTGCTTTGTGAATTACACTTAATGGTTCAGCCTTGTTTGACATTATCCATACTATTAAACTGAATAACACGCAAAACTATCAAAGACTTTCCAAATGTCTGACTTTCTGTTCCTCATCTGAACATCTTAGTGTCGGCGAGGAAGGAAATCGGTATGGCTTGATTGAACACAAGATAGACTTAATGTCATCTAATCAGAAAGACCATTATGTATTAGTGAGAGCACCAAACAGAATTATCTGACAAGGGGCAGGCCACATTATCTAAATTAACATTTTGCAAGCATGAACATGCCAGGCCGCAGAGGAAAATGAAAGGCTACAGGAGTGCGGCCTGCATTTAGACATTCGGGCAGTAATTATTAATTTATGCTTGTCTGTGGTCTTAATGAAAATGAAAGCCAGGAGAAGAGAACAGGGAGGGATAATGTGCCGTGAAATTGAGTTTCATTTGTTCAGGGGCCACCTTTTAACTTTTCCTTTCTTCCCAGGAAATGAAACCAACCAGAGTTCTTGTGTGTTTTTCCACCCACCCCTCCATCCCCCACCCCTTGTCATCTGGCCCAGACTCAGACAATCTTGACCTTTGCAGTATCTGTAAATATCCTGTCTCCCGCCATAATCTACTTTATAGAGCCCGAGTTCAATGATTACTATTGCTTCTTCAATAACCACTGAACATGTGAGCCCTTTGTGTTCTATTTAATGATGACACAGAGAACCGGGCCAGTTAGAGATCGGAGAACGCTGAGAACTGCACTGCAAGTACGGTACGGCAGCACTGTAATCATACCTTAACAAATGGAATAGGTTGTTTAGATTTATGAAACTAGATGCATTGTGATCCTAAATTGCTTATCTATGAGAAATAAATGTAATATTCAATTCTTACCACCATGGTCTTGTCATGCAAGTTGTGAGGCAAGTGCCGAACGTGGACATGACACGAGGAGGACTGGATTTTTCTTCGTTTTCACTTCAGAAAAGGTTGGATAGATACTGTGCAGAGAAAACACACAGCCTCACCCACGTACACACACTCACATGTGTACACTCACATACACACAAGCTATAAACCTTCCTCCAGCTCATCAACTTTATTTTGCAATCTTCCTTCAGAACCATTAGAATACCCTGAAGAAATGACTTTCCAATTAAAGGGGATCCAGCACTATTTTATCTCCAACTCCTGGTGTTCTTTATTCCAATCATTGAAATTGGAATTGATTTTTCAATTTAGCCACTGACTGCTATGGACACACCGAACAGGGGCCCCAAATAGAGCTGTGTTTTTGAAATATCTGTGGTGATGGTGTGTCCCTCATAAATTCACAGTGGCCATGTACAACTTAATGTGTTTTCTTAGAAGCCAAAACAATAAAACAGACAATAAAAAAGAAAGAAAACAAAGTGTGTAAATCAGTTGCACACACACACACACACACACACACCTTTTTTGTGATCTAACACGAAATCAAATCTAAAATCCAAAAAGTAACTGGGTAATCTAAGAAAAATGAACGTCGGCTAAGACTGTGTGTGGATGTTTTACAAGACTCAGCTACTGTGCAGTCGTGCCTCTAACAAGCCCAGCCATCAGCACTGTAAAATCCCCATGCCTTGGTCTGGAGGAAACAGTTGTCTTCTTCAATTACTATCGGAATCAGATGTACTTGTTTTTCTCCAGTCGGGACCGAGAAGTCCTCAGCAGCTCAGGCAGCTGCTTTATAATGAGCATTTATTGTTTCCCCAGCCACGGATACCATTTTTATAGGGTCAGGTTCAAGGCGAAATGATTTTCTCCACGCTGTTCTACAGGAACGTTTAAAGGAGAGAAGAGCGGCTCTCGAGTGATGGTTCACTCTCGGCTTCGTGACAGCTGTGCTAGCTTGTTTGCCTCTCTTCGGTGCTCCTGAGCTGTTTAATATAGTTGTGCTACAGGAATAGAAGATTAATGGACACAAAGGATAGGTGGCACTTGTGAGGAGATGCAGGACAGAGCAGGCCGGCAGCCATCTGTTTGTCTTGCCATTAACAGCTCTCTTAATGGTGAACATGCAGACCAGACCGCAGAGCCTCGGAACTATCACTGGAAACAAACTGTGGGTCCTTCTGATGATATACAAGGGCACACTGCTAGGTTCTTCACCCCTGACCCGCTGGGCGCTATATTCCTGATTATAGAGAATGTAAAAAGGGCTTGGTTTTAATATATTATTATTATTATTATTAATAATAAAAGGTATGATTAAGTGTGCTGCTGAGATCTAAGACCCCTGCCAAATAGCACGGTGATGTTTTCCTAACGACACAAAAAAATTTTAGTTCCAGATTTTATATTGATTTTTAGTGCCACAATAAGCAGCTGACTGATTTTATGTTGTTGTTGTAGTGGCAGTGTAATAAATTCAGCATGGAGACTTGGATGCAATATTGTAAAAAGTGCATGATTTTTAATTTAAGTGTCAACAGTCAAAAATCCACAATCAATGTGGAAGTTAAATATACGTCCAGAGATCACTCTAATGCAGATTGAAGAGCATTTAAGAGAAAACGCGCTGAAGGTCAATAAGAAGTGTAGACAGGATGACGCAGAGTTCACAAACACATGCCACAACCCAGCAAAAGAGCAAATCTTCTTCATCAGCATGGTTCCTCAGTAAAAGTGTTATAGAAATGAGATTTTGGTCATGCACTTACCAGCCACTTCATCATCGCATCATGCATTTGATGCAGGTTTGTCGGCTGCACATCCATGATGCGAGTTTCCCGTTTCACAACATCCTGGTTTTCATGGTTAAGGAAACAGTTTAAGGTGATTTTTGCTTTGTGACATGGCGTGTTTTTTGTGTTTTAATGGATATGGCTGGCAACAATACTCAGTGGTTGTTGCGGTGGTATTTAAACTATAGTCCATTGGTACTAAAGGAACCCAGAGTGTGCCAAGAAAGTATCCCCTATACCATTACACCATCACCACCAGCACGGCAGGATGGATCCATGCTTTCATGTTGTTTCTGACCCTACCATCTGAATCAGCGGTCTTCTATTTTCCAATTTCCCATGCAAGTCGTAACCCTACTGTAGTTTCCAACTCCTAGCTGACAGAAGTGAAAGCTGGTGTGATCTTCTGCTCCTATGTACTTTATTTTCAATGTGTTATGCATTGAGATATGTGTTGTGTGTTTTTAATGAGATGTTATTTGAGCTACTTTTTCCTTTCTATCAGCTCGAACTAGTGTTGCCATTTTTCTCTGCCCTCTGGGATCAACAATGCGTTTTTGCCTAAAGAACCACCATGCACTGGATACTATCTCTTTTTCAGATCATTCTCTGTAAACCCTGGAGTTGGTTGTGGGTGAACATCCCAGTACATCAGCATTTTAGGAAATACTCAGACCAACCTGTCTCGCACCAACAACCATGCCATGTTCAATGTCACCTTTCTTCCCCATTTTGATCCTCAGTTTGAATTTCAGCAGATCTTCATGACCGTGTCTACATGAATAAATGCATTGAGTTGCTCCCATGTGAATGGCTGATTAAATCTTTGCATTAACAAGCAGTTGAACCGGTGTACCTAATGAAGTGGCCGGTGAGTGCAGTTTGTAGTCTATGCTTGTTATGAAAATGTTACAGTATATTAGCTTTGTAGATTAGTTTCAGTCTACATAACAATAAACCAAATCTAACTTTGTGTTTTACTTAATGGAACTCAATACTCATGGGTCTACTAATTTTCCTGATCACAGTATAAGTGGATATTTATGCATTTTGCACTTCACTTAGGCACATGCAAAAATGAAGGAGTGTGTCTCACATCTGTTCCGGATTTAAACTGTAGTTAAAATAGAGAGTCACATACTGTAACAACTAAAGTTTTCAGTGTGAATTTGCCTTCTTCAAAGTCACAACTGACTTTTTTGTTCTTATTTCTATATAAGTTTCAAAAATCTGTCTAAAGATGACCTCTTATACAAATTCACTTTTCAGTTATTTAAGGCATTCAGATGCATCTCCAAAGTGTGTGTGTGTGTGTGTGTGTGTGTGTGTGTGTGTGTGTGTGTGTGTGTGTGTGTGTGTGTGTGTGTGTGTGTGTGCGCGTGCGTGCGTGCGTGCGTGCGTGCGTGTGTGTGTGTGTACAAAGAAAAAAACAGGGATAAAAATAAATTTCCACCTTTATATTGGTTAGGATTTAAACAACCCAATTAGGTTCTTTCCCTATAGTGACCTCATATGTGACCTCCAGCTTATTGCTCAGCTCTGCTGATTGAAATAAATTTATGGTCATGTTATTTTGATATCGCCTAAAATTCCCTGTTGAGTGTGGTTCCTCTTCTTGATCCTTGTAAGAAAGCAGTTTTGCCAATGTCACGCTCATCATGGACAATCTGAAAGTTATAGTTTATATCTAATGTATTTCTAGGAATTTTTACTTATGTAAATTTGCTTTGTGACAATGACCATTGTTGAAGCAAAATTTAAAAAATAATAATAATTGAATCGTAATAAAGGAAGTGTGATGTAGAACAAATTTATTATCAGAAGGGAATTTTACAGTATCTGGAGCATTAAGACTCCACACATTGTGGGACCTACAGGGGTTGTACAATGAAACCGAAATGCCTGCTTTTAGATCCCAATAATTCATTAGTATGGTGTAGGGCCTCCTTTTGCGGCCAATACAGCATCAATTAGTCTTGGGAATGACAGATACAAGTCCTGCACAGTGGCCAGAGGGATTTTGAGCCATTCTTCTTGCAGAATAGTGGCCGGGTCACTACGGGATGCTGGTGGAGGGAAACGTTTCCTGACTCGCTCCTCCAAAACACCCCAAAGTGGCTCAATAATATTTAGATCTGGTGACTGTGCAGGCCATGGGAGATGTTCAACTTCACTTTCATGTTCATCAAACCACTCTGTCACCAGTCTTGCTGTGTGTATTGATGCATTATCATCCTGATACACGGGACCGCCTTCAGGACACAATGTTTGAACCATTGGGTGCACATGGTCCTCCAGAATGGTTCGGTAGTCCTTAGCAGTGAAGCACCCATCTAGCACAAGTATTGGGCCTAGGGAATGCCATGATATTGCAGCTCAAACCATCACTGATCCACCCCCATGCTTCACTCTGGGAACGCCACAGTCTGAGTGGTACACTTCTTTAGGGCTTCTCCTCACTGTAACTCTCCCGGATGTGGGAAAGACAGTGAAGGTGGACTCATCAGAGAACAATACATGTTTCACATTGTCCACAACCCAAGATTTTCTCTGCTAGCACCATTGAAACAGAAGTTTGGCATTGGCACGACTGACCAAAGGTTTGGCTATAGCAGCCCGGCCATGTACATTGACCCTGTGAAGCTCCCGACGAACAGTGTTGGTGGAAACAAAAGAGTTGAGGTCCACATTTAATTCTGCAGTGAGTTGGGCAGCTGTGGCTTTATGTTTTTTGTATACAATCCGGGTTAGCACCCAGACATCCCTTTCAGGCAGCTTCCTCTTGCGTCCACAGTTATTCCTGTTGGATGTGGTTCGTCCTTCTTGGTGGTATGCTGACATTACCCTGGATACCGTGGCTCTTGATACATCACAAAGACTTGCTGTCTTGGTCACAGATGCTCCAGTGAGACACGCACCAACAATTTGTCCTCTTTTGAACTCTGATATGTAATGTTGTGTGCATTGCAATATTTTAAGCAAAACTGTGCTATTACTCTGCTAATTAAACCTTCACACTCTGCTCTTACTGGTGGAATGTGCAATAAATGAAGATTGACCACCAGGCTGGACAAATTTAGAAACCTCCAACACTAATTTGGTCAGTGTTTCAATTTCATTGTCCAACCCCTGTACTGTATGTTAACTTGATAAAGAAATATGGGACCTTTAAGTAAAGATGTAGTTATTATTTTGGTGACATGGCCTAGTTATGCTGAAGTAGGATAATATATATAGTCAACAGACACAAAATTGTTATAAGACATGGGAGGACTTGAGGTCAGCAAAATATAATTTTGTCCCTGGATCTGTACAAAGAGAGGGTCTTGGGATGCAATAGTGCACATGCGTTTATTAGTGAGAAAATGCCACTGCCACTGCAAATTTTGAATGTCACAACCTGTTTTGTGCCGCTCCACCCAT
This sequence comes from Clarias fuscus, assembly GCA_030347435.1. Classification (NCBI taxonomy): domain Eukaryota; kingdom Metazoa; phylum Chordata; class Actinopteri; order Siluriformes; family Clariidae; genus Clarias; species Clarias fuscus. Next base: position 13,859,004 of record CM059209.1, on the reverse strand, counting down.
TTCAACGCAGTACATTCATTAATTTATGAGCAAGAAAAAGGGAAACTGTACAAACGTTAAAAAAAAAAAAAAACCTGGCTTTCGCCCAACCAAAATAGCAATATGCATTAACCATCAAATTACTCTTATGCATGCTCTAAAGGAGAGCCCTCAGTCTCTTAATGCTTGTTTCTTTTTCTCTCTCCCCAAATGTATTTTTACCTCTCAGTCGACTGGGGCTGGTAAAAGTCCAGAACAGTTGCCGCAGCATGTTTAGAGGGATGAAGCCACGAGTGAAAAGTGATTAAGATGTCCTCTTGAGGCAAAACAGATCATTCAAACAGACAAGATGCCATGTAATCAAATTAAGATGAAAATGTAGAGAAAAGCCTTCAGGTTCTTTATGCATTTGAAATGAAACAGAGATGTTCTCAGAACTTCATCATATATTGGCCTCTGCTCAAATGCTACACTGGATCTATCCCACAATTCCTCCACCTGTGCCTGACAGGCTGTAATCGGGAAGGGAAGGTTTAATTGGCCTCGAAACTTTTGGGTTATTAGTCAGAAATAACTGCCTCGGTCCTTGCTTTTGTGCTTATTCTCATTCTGCCAAACCGTCTAATGTTAAACAACAACCTTGTTTTTCTCTAGCGGTGTCGACATCTGTAAAGCAAAATGAAGTTTCCTCTCCGAGTATCAATCTTGTAATTGAGCTCTCGGAGCTAGCTACGTGACATGCACACGCAACCATGCTCTCCGCGCTCAGATCCCTAGACAGCGTTCCCCTGCGCTGTCATGCTGAAGAGCTGTTCCTCGCGTTCTCCTCCTCCAGCCACGGTTCTCTTAGTTCACTCTTTAGGCTTCGAGCTGGGAGCGTAGTCAGGAAGCTATATGCACTGCCTTTCAATTATTCTGAATAACAGGGAACCTACTTCTAACAAACCGTGACATGGACAGGCAGTCAAGTTGGATATTGGTTTTAATTGTTTTTCTCAGAGGTGACTTCAATAGCGTAACACAGGAGCAGGGTAGAAAGTATTATGCTTCGGCAGAGAGGCGTAAACCAGACATGAGAGAGTGCGAGATATGCCGTATCCATTTCATCTTAATGCAAATGTCTTGTTGAGGCAGGAGTAGAGTCATGTTTTGGAAATGTTAGCTTTTGCATCTTATCACAGTTGTAATACAAGCCCCGGTCCTGCCGTCGTGAGCGAATGGATAATGTGGATAGTTAAGTGAGGTTAAATTAAATATTAACCTGATCCGACATACCCCCCCCCCCCCCCAGTCTACACACTGCTGCACAATTAAAACCAGAACACCTAACACTCTTTCCCTGCTGGACGCAGTCAGGTACATGCTACTTTATGAACCTAAAATAAATCATGTCCTAATCTATTGAGAACCTGACAAAAGGAGCTCAAAGTTTCAAGGCACTTAGCTGAGCAGTGTAGAAAAGGGTCTTACATTATTTATAACCTTTAATGGTGCCGCAATCCTCCGTGTGTGAATCAGCAACAACATAATGCGCTAAAAAAGACAGAGCTGTAATCAAAGCCATACATTCTCATCCCAGCCTCTCCTCTGCTAAATGGTGTGGGTCAATGGGAGTCATCTTTGCATTGAGCACATTCTTGATGAGAGATTATCCCTTTTAATAGAGATTAAGCATTTCAAGGTAGAGTCTGTGTCTTTTTTCTACCTAGATACCATTTCTGTGCATAAGCTACTGTGAGTAAATACTGGTACCATAGGGACTGCACAGGGTATTAACAGTGTAGCTTTCACACTGTAAATAAGCACTAATGAAGGGTATAAAGCATTGTTTTTCCAACTGCATTCATGGAAAGAATTTGAAGGGGGAAAAAACGGCACAGTGGAAAGAATGTTTTCCCAGCAGAAACTATCTTCAAGCGTGGAAAACACTATCGAGAAGTATATCTTTAGACTAAGTGTTGGGATACAAGAAGCCAAGGACAGTGTAGTAAACATTAAAAAGTAGCAAGCACAAGAAGGACCACCCCAAAGATGCAAAAACACGTTCATTGGACTCAGACTGGTTTGCCTACAAGCCGTGCAATTTGCAAGAAGCTCTGATGACTCCTTGGGGAACTGAGCCTAAATACAACCAGGAGCCCAATGACATCTTAAATGTTCAGCATTGAAAAGACAATTGTTAATCATTCACAAAGCTCCCACGTTGGAATTGAATTTGTTGTTTAGTCTTTAAAAGAAGGAGTCCACAATCAGCAATTGCGATTAGAGCGAATCCGTTTGATAGCACGCGCGTTCGGATCGTCTGATATTGCTTCGACAAAGTGTTTTTGACATTTACAACTCCAATTCAGAGTTGTTTTTTTATATATACTCAGTCGTCAGTTTATTAGGTATAACAATCTAGTAACTAATAAACTGGCAACTGACTATATGCTTCTCACTTTAATGCTCATGAAGAGTGGAATTCCATTATAAATCCCACAGCACAGTGAAGACATATAGCATCTGCGAAGCAAAGAAATAACACTGTTTCCATTCCATTTAACTCGCTGCAGATGCAGAGGAGCAATATCCTAGAGAACAAATACGACGTGGCCCTCTCTGATCATCACTTGATAGTGCGGTGACAAGCAAACTCTATTAAGCTGTCTTCAAATATGCAAAATGATATGATTTTACAATGATTACATATTCACTTCCCAGCTGGCTGGCTCTATGCAACTCCATTTGTCATTGACTATTGTGTCCAATTATATGATTAGCTTTGAACACTCCGGCACTTGGAGAGCTCTTGTGTGTTCCAGTGCACTGACTGATTCACAAACAAAGTCATTACAACACGTATTCACACATATCAAATAACAAACAGATGGCCATTGTGTGCGCCGCCTGATTTATTTGCAGCATGAGCTGCTGAAAAAAAAAAAGCTAGTTTTTTTTTTTTTTTTTGGGCTTTGTTTAGTGCTGACTGGTTTTATATCCAGAGAGGAGCATCTGGCTGCCGAGGCGGTTAAATCAACTCAAATGAAAGACAATCTTGTTTTCATTAATTTTTCTATGACAAAAGCACTTGTTATGAAGATTCCAAATTATCCACAAAGCTTTGTGATAATTCATCATGCATGCTGGGCTGTGGTCTCTATCTGCATCAGGGAGTGTTTACCTCCTTTGAAGTAGGTATGTCAACTAAGCTGACTGCAGAAAACTATTCTGAAAACCTTGTCTGAAAATTATGTCTGAAATCCCTCACTCAGCTGTTCAGTATTTAGCATAAAAAGCTATTCTATGGGGTGTCCAAAAAGGCAAGGAGCAATGAAAGTACTACCACTTCACCACAAATACTTGATTTTGTTGTCATAATTTTAAAAAACTATTTACATGTTCTAATTTTTTCAAAAACCATATCCTGTTTTTGTGGAGTTTGATTAACATATCCAACTTGAGGAGGTACTATACAGTGGCTTAGGTGTTAACAGTGTCGCCTTGCACCTCCAGGGTCCGGGTTTGATTGGTGATTTGGTGAGTTTTCCCTGCTGCTCTGGTTTCCTCCCACAAATACATGCAGATTAGGCTAATTGGCGTTCCTAAATTGCCCATAGCATGTGCGTGAGAATGTGGCTGTGTGTGTGTCTTGCAAGTTTCCTAGGCTCCAGGTCCCACGCACCCTTGTATACAGGATGAAGCGGTATAGAAGATGAGTGACCTGCAGATTAGGCTAATTGGCGTTCCCAAATATGGTGTATATATTGCGTACATATTAATATGTGAATGAGCGTGTGAGTGTGTATATGTGTGTGTGCCCTGCGATGGATTGGCATCCCGCCTCATGCCCTATTGTAAGACCCTTGGCATAGGCTCCAGGTCTCCGCGACCCCTGAGTACAGGATAAAGCATTATAGACAATGAGTAAGTGAGTGAGTGAATGAATGAGCGATATTCAGCTCTACATACTGTATTTATTTAAAATATTTCCATTGGTTCCAGATTTTTCAAAAATCCTGTATGCACTATAAAGAACAGCATTGAGAGGACACTGGACTGAATTCAAATCAGTTTAACTAATGAGTTATAAAACATGAAGCATTTTATACATTGTAGAGAATATAATTGTTACAAATGACTTCATAAAAATGCTGACAAATTAGTCTATACACAATATTTACAGTAGATAAAATAGTTGAACTCACCTTTAACTAAGCACTACTTGCCATTTGTAATTTGATTTAAAACGTCGTGTGAAACTGAAACTCTATGTTCTAGATTCTAGTTTTTATTTTGATGATTATGGGTTCCAGCTCATGAAAATGAAAATTCAGTGTCTCAAAATTTTTGAATATTTCATTTTGAAGGTTGGGTGAATTACTATCCATACAGTATAAATACAGTGTGTAACACTCAACCACAATCATATAGGGAAGACTGCTGACTTGATACTTGTTCAGAAGGTGATAACCAACCCCTCTTTGGTACTAAATTGTGTGCAACAGGAATGATCGCAGTCTTTAGAAGATTGCCAACAAAGCAGATTTAAGAACTTGAATCACAAGATGCGGAGAGAGACTGGTGTCAGTGCATCAAGAGCCACCATGCACAGACATCTTCAGGAAATGGACTTAAACTATTGCATTTCTAGTATCAAGACACTCCTGAAACAAAGACAACTTCAGAATGTTTTTACCTGGGAGAAAGAGAAAAAACAACTGAACTGTTGCTCAGTGGTCCAAAGTCCTCTTTTCAGATGAAAGTAAAATTAGCATTTTATTTGGAAATCAAGTTCCCTGAGTCTGGAGGAAGAGTCTGACAGAGGCACAGAATCCAAGTTGCTTGAAGGCCAGTGTGAAGTTTCTACAGTCAGTGAAGATTGGGGTGTCATCTGCTTGTGTTGGTCCACTATATTTTATCAATTCCTAAAATGAATGCAGCAATCTAGCAGGAGATTTTAGAGCACTTCATGCTTGTCTTCTGACTAGCTTTATGGAGATGCCCATTTCTTTATACAGCAGGACTTAGTACCTGCCTACAGTGCCAGGACTACCACTAACTGGTTTTCTGACCATTATATTGTGATAACTCACCTGGCCTGAACCCCATAGAGACTCTAAGGGCTGTTGTCAAGTGGATGATGAGAAACACCTGACCCAACAATAAAATAAAACCCTATCAAATCAACATGGTGTTCAATAACACCTCAACAGTGCCACAGGCTGATCGCCTCCATGCCATGCCCCACTGATGCTGTGATTAATGTTAAAAGAGCCCTGACCAAGTACTGAGTGCATGAATTTGACATTTTTAAGACTTTATGGATTATAAAGAATGTTTTAATTGATCTTTTTATATTGATCTTTTTTGATTGATATTTTGAGATATTGGATTTTTGATTCTCAAGAGAAGTAAGCTGTAACCATGGAAACAAAAACAATGTTAATAATTTTTGTATATACATGGCCATGAATATCAAAGCAACTTGGCTTTCAATTATTTTTTTAACTGATCTTTTGGTGAAGTAAAATATGATACGCAGTATATATTTATATATACAGTATATTTGTGCTGTATATATATATATATTTAGACTCCATATGTCTCCATATGTACAGATCTGGCTTTTAAGCTTAGTGGACAAATGTCCAATAGGGTTGAAGCTCCCAAAGTTTGAAGCTAGCTCCCTTTCACCATTCCACAACCAGCCTGTAAGGGTGTTTTGGTCATTTTGCTGTTAGAACATTCAATTTTCTCCATGCCCATTCTGTTTCTATTTGATAATTTGATAATCTTTCTAAAAAAAATTCTGGAGTAGTCCTCCTTCTTCATTATTCCAACCTCTGGCAGCAAAACAGCCATACAGCATGAAGCTACCACCATCATGATTAACAGTGTTCTTCAACTCGAATGCCTCATCATTCCTCTAAAAGGCTTTTCCTTTGTCTATATGGTCAGCTGCAAACTTCAGTTGAACTTGAAGCTGTAGATTTTGGAGCAGAGGCTTCATTCTAGAACAGCTGACTTATAGTCCATTGTAATGTAAGAGGAATGCCTGACTTACAGTATCACCGTCCACCATAATCTTTCTCAGATCTGCACTGAGCTCCTTGGATCCAATGAGTTTTGTTTAACGAACAGCACTTTTTATGTTTGCAAAATGGTGACGGAAAAAATTCATAAACTCCTTCTGACCAATTTTGATTTGTATTGTCTGTCATCAACACTAACAGGAAGTTGAGAGGCCTTGGGCTTGGCATCAGGACTCGCAGGACCACTGTGCGTTTAGAATCTTTGTGGGTGTATTGCCACGATATTCAAGGTCTATTTATATAAATCTTAACTTAATGCTGAACTTTAAACAAAGCAATTTTACACCAATATTTTTAGTTTTTCCATCCATGATAATTGTGGTTATTGCATAAATAAACAACCATAAAATGGAAAAACATCATACCACCAGTTATTGACAATTTTCCTCCTCTCCAGCAATTTGCAAGAGTAATAGTTTGTTCTTTTTATACATTCATAGTTACAATCAGTAATGTGGAACATCTGAAAAACAACTTAGCCCTTGTTATCACGTTTGCTAAAGCACATATAAACTGTCACTCCCTCACTTTTCTTATTTACTCTTTAATCTTTTTTAAAATGCAGCATGATCCTGAGAAACTGCAAACTTATCTGCCCTAGAGACTTTCCTGCTGCAGAAAACTAACAGAAACAGTTTACCTTTGACTGTTGCAAAATGCTGATGCTGGAGTCTCTTTCCATAAATGTTAAATAAATCTTACACAGCTCTTCAGATCATATCTTTTTTTTTTTTTTTAACCATATCTACGATTATATATTGCTCTTGACAAATTTATTCAAAATTATCTTAATATTATGTGGAATGCTCTGCATACTGTACAACTTCAAGTTATTTAAAGATGCAATAATATGAGCACATTAATATAAATCTTGCAGCCAGCACTGTTGATAGAGCTTGATATATATATATATATATATATATATATATATATATATATATATATATATATATATATATATATATATATATATATATATATATATATACATATATATAAATAATAATGAACCTCTTCTGACCTATTTTGATTATTTTGTATTGTGTAGCATTGTTTAAGATGTCCATCAGTTTATAGAACTTGAGAACTGTACAAGACGTAGTCTCAGTAGGCTGTTTGTGCTTTGTTCCTTGTGAAGGCTGAGTGGCGGACACACTCCATAAACCACTTCCAGGCCTGCTTATCCTGTTTTGTGCTTCAGCACCCTTTTTCACATGTGTGAAAATGCTTTGGTGTATCAACCCTTGTGTGAATATACAGAGATGAAGGCTGTGTTCCAATACTATTGAATGTGACAGATATATTTAATGTGGATGTTTAAAGGAACTTAACAGAGCTCGAGTCGAGTCTCAATTCCCAGATGGTGATGTTAGCTGGTCTTTGCACTACTGAATGCACACAGATGGTTTTTCAACATCAGAGAGCAGCAAGTAAATCAGACATCCTCTGACTGAGTGCATTTATTTAGTATATTTAAACTAAATTTCTTATAATGTCGCCAAACAATCCTATAATCCCCAAAGCAATTTGACTTTTTAAATAGTCATTGCATTAAAATAAAGTTTAGTTTACATCTTGTTCATCTATTGCTGATAATCCTTGTTGTTTTGTCACCCATCTCTGTATATGGTCTTTAATCTTCATTTTGTGTTTACTCGTCTCCCTATAGTTCGTACCTTATAGTGTTCCCTAATCTCTCATTAGTGCATGTGAATTTTCCACGGCTTCCAAATATATCTTTTATCTGTGCTGACATAGATTAATGCATTACTTAATTAGCCAAAGCATTGATGATAGTGCTCTGCTAAAGTATGAGACACCTTTACGTATGTGTTTCTGCAGTGGATTAAATATCATACATGACTATAAAGATATAGCATTTAAATAGTGTTCATTTGTGTTATGGGCTAGTGATACAAACTGTTACACACGTCACATGCTTTACCCATAGTGGAAATAATATAAATTCAAATAATAAAAATGCAAAATGCTCTGGTTTTCAAAGGTTAACTAACAGGTTGATTAGGCGTATTAGAGCAGGGAAATTATATGGACTCTGGCAGTCTGAAGCAAGTTGTGTTCACACATCTGCCATCATTTGCTTCCACCTGCTGGCATTAATCAGATACATCAATGTGCAGTCTTTTAAAGACCTGCTCTGTGCAACAGCACCCCTCTCTGGCAAAACAAACAATGCACTGAATCTGAATAATAATGCATGCAGATTCTGAAAGAAATTACTCAATCTGCATAATAACCCATATTCTTTTACAACTATGTAATGTTCTTGGATTTTAAGGTTTTTAATGTTCTTGGATTTTATGTTTTCACAGTACCACCAAAAGTTATAAAAGTGTGTTTAGATTCAAATAATACTGTAGCTGATCTCAGCTCTGATCCACATGAAACTGGAAATCAATATGGAGTCAACCTCTTTGATATTGTTGAACTGATAACTTTATAGTATGTAAACTGAAGGGTAAATCAGTGTAAACACACTTACTCACTCTTACAATCTATTTTACACTTTATCCTGTATACAGGGTCATGGGGGGCCTGGAGCCTATCCCAGGCGACTTGTGGTACTTCCTGAACAGGGCGCCAATCTATCGAAGGCACACAGATACACACACTCACACGCTCATTCACACACTACGGGCAATTTACCTTATTTGCACATCTTTGGACTGTGGAAGAAAACTGAAGCACCCAGAGAAAACCCACCAAGCATGGGGCAGAACATGCAAACTCCATGCAACTCCATGCACTCAATGTAAACTGTAAATGAAAAATGTACCCTTAGCTATAAACTATAAACATTACAGGCACAAAATGTGGACTGTCAAACCATAATTTCATTAATGAGCCAAAGTGCCCAGTTGCATGGTGCTCTTGCCCCGACCAGGCTAAAAAGTAGCACATAAAGCAACTAGTAAAGTTTGATAAGCTATTTACTGTATGTACATTAATCCAAGCTGGTGAAAATAAGCAAAAACTTGAATTTACAGTAGTTGGATAAATGACCTTATGTACACTTACTGCCCTCTTTATCATATTCTGAAAATGTGTACAGGTATGTGTACCTTTGAAAAAAAAATCCTTGACTGAGCTGTGTTCTCTCAACACATGGTATCTTGAATGTGAGGTGACTACATATAGTATAAGCAGGGGCGCAAAAATGGGGTATGCAGTATATGCAGTGCATGGGGGCGCCACACGGAGGGGGGCGCCATTGTGGGAAAAGAAATCTTTGAAAATGGTCTTTAATAAAGCTTTTAAAATATTTGAAAAATTATATTTGTTAAGAGACTATTTCAAATAAATAAACAAATATATCAATTGAGCTCCACCCCCCTATAATTGCCAGTCACGTATGCAAAACGGACAGAAGAGGGAAGACCAGAACTGACGCGCAGAACAGAAAAAGAAAAAAAGAAAATGAAAAACAGTGTCTTAAAATGAGGACAGCAATGTCAAAATGGATAAAAAGAGATTGGTAATCTTGACCTATCATTTTGTATTACTGTAAGTTTTTAAGTTCATCAATATTTAACGTTATTGCCAGCGAGGCTGGACATAGTTATCGTCCGTTAATATCAAATCATTATTCCTGAAAAAAATAGGTGTTTGGTTTATTAGTTTATTTTTTTTTTACTTATTGTTAAAAATGTTAACTGAGGTTCTCACCACCAAGCACAACCAAGTTCTTGGGCTCTTGCCTTATCCTCTCAGTGCGTTATGTTCAGTCCAGGGGCGCAATAAATGCACAATTTTTTTCCGGAAAGCCCTGCTGTGTAAACAGAACGAGACTGGCGTATGGATCCCTCTACACCTTCATTCATACAGTATTCCAGACCCTACTGTAAGCTTTTTGTAAACAAGATTCTTAAAACAGCTTGAAAAACCACAAAGTTTTTTAAAAATGATGCAGTTTAAATGTATTAATGCATGAGCTTTTTTTCTGTTTCTGTTGTAATAACAGTGCTAATGAAATTGCATCACTGTTTAGCAAATACAATCATTTTAATGCTTTGTACATGAGTGTTCATAAAAAAGACGAATATGGTGAAGAGTACAGAGAGAAAGCAAATAAGTCAAGAGCAGGAGAAGAGAACAGGTAGGAGCTACCACACAGGATACTATGACTTAAAGGGGTCATGACATACATTTACCATTTTAATGTGTTTTCTGATGTACACTTACAGTAAGTTACAGTTTTTTGTGCACCAGAATTACAAAATGTCTTTTATAGTGCAGTGACCTCTTACTTGTCAAAAAAAAACAATCAAGTAAAATTGAATTCATCTTGTCATGACCACTTTAAACAATATAAAAAACTACAATTTGGGATTGATGAGTTAAGGTATATATTTAGTGAAATATTTGGTACATTTACGTAGCCATGAAGATGAGGAGGACAATGAAGCAATGATAGAAAATGAGTTCAGAGCAGGTGAAGAATCCACAAATCCACAGCAACGGTCACATTTTTAAAAATGACCTTTGATGTGGAAAAGTCCTTTGCACCACGTCAGGGTCTAAGCATACGTACTGTACGCACTTTTCCTTGTCAGAGTACTGCAGGCTATTTGAAAATCTAAGTTATTTTTGCAGCTTGCCATTCTAAGGATTTGGACATTGACTGATGGGGGGGGGGGGGGGGGGGGATGGGGGGGGTGGTGGTGGTGGTGCAACCCATGATCTTGCATACCCCTCAGCAAATGTGCAGTTGCGCCCCTGAGTATAAGAAATAGATTTACAGCACTGTACAAAATCTGTTTCCCCATCCTGTTTTATTCCTGTTGCGAGCATCTATTCAAGCTAGTTAATATGCCTCGTACAAATAGTTCCAACAGGTAAGACCACATTGAGGGTTGATTTGCATAGTGCAGCAGATAGCACAATTTGTAAAAGAGTAGCAGTGCAACAGTGCCAAGATGTGTTTCTTTGTAAAAAAAAAAAAAAAAGAAAAGAAAAGAAAAAGAAAGAAGAAGCAGAAAGCAATTGAGGTGATTTGAAGCAAACATGTTTTTTCCCCGTTTTTAATCATTCATTAAGTAGAATTCTAATTTAACACTGAAGACAACATTCAATCCAGAATGAAAATTGACATAATATTCTGCATTAGATTCTATACTTCATATGTCATGCATTTTTTTGGAAGACAGTATAAAGATTCCCTTGATTCTTTTAAGCAGTGATCTGGAAGAGATAACTCCTTGCCTTAGTTCACCTTTGTAACTGAAAGAAACATTTGCAGAACCCACCATGCCCGCCAGAAATAACTTTCATTTTGAATAGTGCTGAACTAATGAAAGTGAAAGTGTCTAAGCTGCAGTATGTTCCTCTTTTATAGTCTTGTTTGCAGTTAGCTTGTTACAACTAAAGACCAACACGTGTCCAACACATTATTAAAACCTGGAGTGATGGTGCTGAACTCTTTCATACAAGAAATGGTCAGAAAAAAAATCATGACTATAGATCACTTAAACACTTAATGAAGTTGCATTATGGAAAAAAAAAATCAACAGTAGGACTCACAGCTACAATACAATAAAAATAAAAGTACAAATGTTTCCACACACAGTGTGATGAGAACTCACAGGATTGGGACTAAACAGTTGTGTGGCCATTAGATAACCACTTGTTAGTGAGATTAAGCGGAAAAAGAGGGTTCACTTTGCTAGGCAGCATAAAGATTGGACTTTTGAGCAATGGAAAAATTTAATGTGGTCCGATGAGTTCAGATTGACCTTATTCCAGAGCGATGGTTATGTCAGGTAAGAAGGAAAGTGCATGAAATTATGCATGCATACACTGTACATTTACATTTACTGTACATTTAGGCATTTGGCAGACGCTCTTACCCAGAGCGACTTACAAAAAGTGCTTTGAAGTTTCCGTCATTTGAAGTTTCAATAGACGCTTACACTGGGCTACTAGGTTACTAACTACAGTAAGTGCCATCAGTCAAACACAGTTGGGAAAGGGATTTCAGTTGGTCAGGTCTAGGCTCAGCAATGTTATATGCCAATAAAAAGAATTCACCTGACTACATGAATATACAGAATGAGTAGGTTATCTCATCAATAGATTTTTATCTTCCTTGATGGCATGGGCATATTCCAGGAATCAAATTATTAAAACGATTTCGCACATGAGTGTGCCACAATGTCGCCCACCATAACCAAAACATAAAGGCAGTTGAACAAGACCTTAGTTTTTCTTTTTTTGGGGGCATGTTTAAGCAATGTCAAAATAATCAGATCATGGCAGCACTGGTAAGGTTACTGAGAGAACGTACACTTCCTGTGTGTCGACTCTTTCTTCGCACACTTCTCAGATAGTTCCGGTACAGGATCACACTAATCACTCTGTCCTGAAACTGCTTGGAAACAATATAGTAGAGTATAATGTCCAGCACTGTACTCATGTTCATCAGGAAGGTTGTGAATGCACCCCAGGTGCTGTAGTCCTGTTTATTGTTCTCAAACAGCAGGAGAACAAAGCAGACATGGAAGGGAACGAAGCACACCAGCACCTGCATGATTAATGTGATGATGATACGGATGGATTTCTGCTTCACATTAGGCTTGAGCTTGGATGTGCGCCCATGGATCAGGTTGTCCACAATGATGATATAACAGCCCACCATAATGAGCATGGGCAATAAGAAAAAGAACGCCAGACGAGCATAATGGACAGAGTTGTCACGGCTCAGGTAGACGATGTCTTGCATTTTCAGGCAGGTGGTATGGTTGGAAAATTTGTCTGGATCTTCCTCCAGGAAAAGAAGTGATGCTGCACCACCAAGGGTCATGACCCAGACCCCAACACATGACAGCAAGGCCTTGTGTACGTTCTTTAGCTCTTTGCTATGCCGTGGCTGAACTATGGCTACGTAGCGGTCAGCGCTAATGAGGGCAAAGAGCCAGAGAGCCAGACTTGGGTAGAGAATGGTGAGTGCAGCATTGATTCTGCAGAACATATCACCAAACGGCCAGTAGTCCCCATGATAGTAGGCCATTCTAAACGGGAGCAGGACAATGAAGATGAGGTCCACCACAGCCACATTGATCATGTAGATGGTGACAGAACTCCTTTTTTTTGTAGTTAGAGCAAAGACCCAGATAGCAGTGAGATTGACCACCAAGCCTACAGAGAATATGATGCCGTAGAACACCAGGCTGACTGTTTTGAATACTGGTGGGAGACCCGAAGATGTGTTCTGGTCCATGATGAATTACCTGATATGAAAAATAGAAAGCACAAAGAATATTAATGTAGGTTCTAGACTTAAAGCATAAAACTGATTGACATTTACGGAAGACTTCAAGGGCAGTACAGTGAAGAGACTCTTAGCCACCGTAAAATGTTTGAAATGTGCAAAAGTTTTAAAGGTAGTCAGCCTTTCTCAACCAAGGTGGCTTAGAACCCACTGCAATCATTCTCATGGAATTGAAAGCATGATCCTTGAAAATTGACAGATAACTTATTGCCAGCTAGTGGAAGAGACGCATCTGTCTGTGGGAACTGTAATCATTGTATCATTCAACTGCACATTACAGGAACTGGGCACGGAGTTATTGCCACATCCCAGTTTCAGACATGAAGAAGGCAGCCTGATGTACTGGGAACACTTTCTACTTTGATAGTATTCAAGCACTAATGAAACACTGGGATAAGTGCATTAGTGTAGCAGGGAATTATATAGAGAATTAAAGGTAGTTTTTACTCTCATAACTGTTTTTTTAAATTCTGTACATTAACAGAAAAAGGTCCCACTTGATCGCCCCTCATATGTTTTTCGCTACCCAAAATTCTTTAAAAAAAATATGTATACATTTTTATTGTAGTTTTTTTGAATATATGCCTATTGTGTTACTATCCGTATCTTGACCTGTTTAAGGTCATGCCACACCTTTAGTGTTCCACACCTTATGTACTTAGAATAGACCACTCCAAACCCTTCATTTTTTTTTTAGCCATTCAGAGGTGGACTTGCTGGTGTGTTTCGAATCATTGTCCTGCTGCATACACCAAGCGCGCTTAAACGTCATAATGTCATAACCTGATTTCCAGACATTCTCCTTCAGGATTTTCGTACAGCACTGAATGCATATGTCCATCAATGAATGTATAAATTAATGATAACAAGTCATTTGGGTTCTGCAGCCCCAGACCGCCACACTACCACCACCATGTTTGACATGTTTGATGCTGTATGATGTTCTTTTTAGGAAACGCTGTATTTGTTTTACGCCAGATGTAACTTTTGTCTTATCAGTTCAAAAAATATTGGCAAATGTTAGATGAGCCTTTGTATTCTTTTTGACCACTGACCTTAACTGTGGAAAGTGACTACTGCAGTTCTCTGTTACTCTGGGTTCTTTTATGAGCTCCTGGATAAGTTGCTGTTGTGCTCTTAGAGTAATTTTTACAGGCCGGTCACTCCTGGGAAGGTTCACCATTGTTCTAAATTTCCACCGTTTGTGGATGGCTCTAAATGGGGTTCGCTGGAGTCCCAAAGCCTTAAAAATGGCTTGGTAACGTTTCCAGATGGACACATGCCAATTACTATGTTATCACTCAGTTCTTTAGATTGTGATTTTTTTTTCTATTTTCTATTTTCTGTGACATCATATTCATATACATCATATTCTTGATGTATATGTATACAGTAATACTATTAAATGTCACACACTAACTTCTTCAGCAAAACTTAAAAAAAAGAGAAAGAAAAACTGTTCTCCATGTTATTTTTTATTTTCCTGATCATTTTTCATATTTTGTTAATATTTTACCTTTTTACTTCGTTTCATTTGTTTTACTTGCTAATGATGTTGTATTCCATGTTGTCATTTCTGACATCACATTTAAACCCCAGATTCCCCCACATGGAGAAATAATTACTCATTAACCGAGGGTGGAAATTATAACAAAGTGTAGTTAAAATAACTAAGCCTTTAGTGTAATTAATCATGGAAATATATGCGATAATTAACAGACACTAAAAGAAGAATAAAGAAGAATATAACATTTAAATGTTGAAGTGAAACCTTTTTTTTTTAGGTTTGTCTGTCTAACAGGAAGCTCTAAGAGCATGCTCTGTAACACTGACACTGATACTGCTCATTATTTTTATCTTTATGACTTCTTGCCTTTTATTTATTCATTTATTTATTTTATTTTATTATTATTATTATTATTATTGTTATTATTATTATTATTTTAAATGTCTTCCACTTATTCATGAATGATGATGAGTTAGTGCCAACCACAATTAGTTGAAACAATGTTATATTTACAGTTACCCTTAGAAGGAACATACAGTATGTACATCTTTCTAGAGTAATATAAATGGGTTGTAAATCTCTGTTTGGTATATAATTACAATAATTACACAATGTCCTTGTATAAAATGAAACGTATACGTACCGCAGTGATCTACATCATTGTGTGCTCGAAAGGTAACTGCTTCTGGCTCTTGCACAGACTTGTGATGTGGTGTAAAACCATCTCATATCAAGCTCTGCTCAAATGGCTCACAGGAAGTTGTGTTGTTAATGACTTCATTTAAAGAAACCTTTTTTTGGCCAGCTCCTTCCTGTATTGTGTTTACTGGTGGAGCAAGTGCACGCCCTCTTATTGTGGTTTGCTCTTGTTGCTCACATTGCCGTTCATTGTGTACATGCAGTGTGGTCTTGCTAGGCTTTTGCACCGACTTGTTTGATTCTCATGTCTGTGTTCTAAGGTGCTCTTAGTTGCTTGTGCATTTCCATACCTTGGTGTCTTGTCATTTGCATGGTTAAGCCCTGTTTTGCTGAATGTTATTATTATACCTTTACTGAGCAATTTATTAGGAACACCATAATAAATGGTCCATGTTGATATCACTGCTTTGTGCATTTCCTGCAGATTTGTTAATTTAGACGTGCATGCTTTGAAGCAATTCAAAGGATTCAGGATTGGAATCAGAAGCAAGGACTAGATGGCCACCAAAGTACACTACCGCTCAAACGTTTGGAATCACTTTCCACCTTTCTCCAAAATATGCAATAATCTCCTTCCAACAGTTAATGTTGAGATGTACCTGCTACTCATGATCTGTAAAGCCTTCATCCGAGCTGCTCTTAGTTGGTGATTTTTGAGGCTGGTACAGGAACTCTAAATGAACTTCTCCTCTGCAGCAGAGGTAAGTTTTGATCTTACCTTCATGGGATGGTCTTCGTGAGAGCCAGTTTCATCATGGAGCTCGAAGGGTTTTGCAAATGCACTTGACAATACTGTTTTGCATGAACTATATTCCAGAATGACTGACCTCTGTGTCTGGACTGTTGTTGTCGTTGTTGTGGTGACATAATTACCTAATTCCATATGTGTTATTTCATAGTTTTGAAATCCCCAGTACTGTTGTAAAATGCTAAAATTAAATCACTAAACAAAGCCAAAGTAATTTGGAAGTGATCCTGAACTTTTGAGCTGTAGTGTATCTATAGAACCCATTGTCGTTTTCATGAAACCAGCTTGAGATTACGTTTGCTTTGTGACATGGTGAATTATCATGCTAAAAGTAGCCATTAAAAGATAAGAAATTAATGGCATTAAGGGATGCACATGGTCAGCAGAGTGTGCCAAGAAAACCTTCCCAACAAAATGAAACTATCTTCACCAGCCTGGACTACTAATCTTTGTCAACAGAAAGACTTTCCCCATTCTTATAATGAATGTGGACTGATTATATAATCGCATGAAAGACTTGGATTACAGGTGCTCCTTTTCAAAGGCTCAGTAAGTATTTGCTTAAAGTCTGACTTCTGATTCAGCAATGGATCTAACTAATATTATGTGATCCCTATGTAACCCAACTTTCTTGACTTATTGTACTATTCTCCAGTCTCCCTCGCTGTGGGTAATAAGTGGGCTACAGTTGAATTGATTTTATTAAGCCAAACAGCAAAACAGGATATCAACTTCTTCCATGTGCTACTCTCACACCGTGTCACACTCTCTGGGAAAACCAGGGAAGGTAACTTGTTAGTTCCTCTTAACATAAGCAACACAACGAACAAATCAAATGTCACACATGCAGGGATACAGATAAAATAATAATGTGCTGTTATTAATTAAATAATATTCCATTCTAAGTTAATATATTACTATGTAAAGAAATAAATACATTATACTGGGCAGTACACCCATAATAAAAATAAAAAAAATCAATGCAGTAAACGTAATAGAATTCAAAAATATAGTGTGTGAAAGAACTAAGGTTACATCTATATGAGGTTATTCAAAAGCATTTTTATACTGTATCAGTTAATTCTGATCAAGTAATCTGTTTGCACAAAAGGTACTCCACAGGTGCTGATATACAGTAGAGCATAACAACAATGAGACGTTTAACTATATGAATCACTTCATTTCACAGGAGTTTCAACAATTGTTCATTACTACAACGGTTGGTTACCAGCATGGGTGAAAGTAGTACTGAGGAGAGAGAAGCTATCTGCCAGAACCCACAAACAAAAACCAGTCACTGAAGCACTTTCAGCAAGAAAATGCATCTGATAACATTATATAACCTTAAATAAATAAAATAATTGCTTTGTTATTCCAAATTGCTTCTGCACTGTTCAATTTATTATTTTTTTTGTTTTTGTTTTTGGCTAATGTGAGCTAGGTGGTATGGTAACATAGTGGTTAGCACTGTGGCCTCGCACCTCTTTCCGCCTGTCTGTGTGCATGGAGTTTGCATGAGCTGCCTGTGCTTGATGGGTTTCCACCAGGTACTTCAGGTTTCCTCCCACAGTAAAAACAAGTAGATTGGGTTAATTTGTGTTAATGTGTGTGTGTTTGTGTGTGTGTGTGTGTGTGTGTGTGTGTGTGTGTATGTGTGTACGTGTGTGTGTGTTTTTGCGCCCTGCGATCTGATATAGAATGATATAGAAAATGAATGAATTAATTAATAATGCAAGCTATAAAGCTAAGTAGCTTAAAATACTAAATCCCAAATCTCTCTCTAAGCAATGAACACTACTTGGTGTTTGGAGGAAGGGATTCTAACCTACATAGCGCACTAGTTTTCCACTTACGCTAACTGGGATTCACCATGAAACTTAGAAGTTAGCTGATATTGTAAAGTGGTATAGTAAATCTACTAACTGTTGGTCGCTAATTGTGGTCACCACCTCAGCACTGGTTTCCTCGCGGTTAGATATAGATAAACAAGCAAATCAAATCTTCAGTTAAAAATTGGTGCTTGTGTGGCTTTTGCATAGAAGCAATATCACACTTGAGAACAGGCTGTTTTGCTGAATATCAGCTGTGCCTATGACTGCATTACAGTTGTGCTGGTATTGATTGCAACAGCACTCCCTCTCTTAAATACAACATATTTTGGCAAGCAAACAAAGCGTTTTCCCTTTAAACTGTATTATAACACCACATGATTTGTCAAAAAAAATTACAGTGCTTTTACAATCCCTAAAAAATCCTATTTAGTTTTTGTACTTTTGAGGGAGGAAATCCCAAGAGAAAAAAAAAATTCCTATTTCATGTTGGGGAATATATATATTTTAAATTATAATAAAAAAGTGACGCTTCTAGCCCCTTTATTACCAGAGGCATTCACAGGCAATTTTACTTAACTAATTTGCATACCTGTTTGATTTTTCAGAAAACCAGGATGAAACTCCACAAAAGGTCCAAGTTTAGAATCCAACCCAGGGCCATGGAGAACTTAGAAGTAAAGATGTGCTTTAAAGAGCTGCCAAAAATAGTGATTTTTTTAAAATGTTTTTTGTAATGTTTTGTGAAAGAATGCAGAGAAGAAAAGAATGCTTTCTGGTGAAGCTCTGAATTGATTCCTTGTTTTTTGTTTCTGTGTAGGTGTCATCACTGAGGTCTTGAGGCTTTTTTTTTCTATGAGAAATGTCCAATTAACATGCTGTTTCTAATAAGCTCACTCATTCTCAAACTTCAGTTAACTCCCATTTAATGAACACTTCTCAGTTGGTCAGTGTTTAAAATATGTATTTAGGCTATGGTAAAAATAGATCCCACTTTCATGAATTCTTTTCAAAACATTGATTATCAATTAACCAGCATGCCGAGGGGATTGAGCAGCTTCGTGGTGAAATCGCAACCCTCGGCAGTATCGTCAAAAAAAATACCAGTTTTACGCAGCAAGGTGGCGGAGCTACAGCAGGAGAACGCAGCGCTCTGAGAGCCGGCCGCTCAGCCGGCTAGCCCATCACCCTCCTCCACTTTCTGATGTTTATTTAGGTGTACCGGATAAATGGGATGGCACGGATGGGAAGTGTAGTGTTTTTTTTTCAGCTACTCCCCAGGCTGGTTGCGCATTGCGCTCCTCGTCTCGTTGCTATCCGGGCAAGCAGCTGAGTGGGCCACGGTGGTTCTAAAAAGAAAAATGACGGCCTACGTCCATGTGTCGACTATCGAGGGCTCAACAACATCACTATCAAGAACCAACTAGATGCTATTCACCCTTTGCCTCTTACCAACTCAGCCCTGGACACCCTCTCTGGTGCCACCATTTTCACAACATTGGCCCGCCAGAGCGCCTACAACTTGGTACGAATCAGAGAGGGCGATGAGTGGAAGATGGCATTCATCACCCCCCTGGACACTACAAAAGTTTGGTCATCCCGTTCGGACTCTGTAATGCCCCCGCAGCCTTCCAACACTTTATTAATGACCTTCTCAGAGACATGTTAGGCCGATGGGTATTCGTGTATCTCGACGATATCCTCATCTATTCACTTACTGTCGATGAACACATCAAACACGTCAGAGCAGTCCTTAAGAGATTGCTCGCCCATCAGCTATACTGTAAGTTGGAGAAATGTGCTTTTCATGAGCACTACACCATGTTCTTGGGTTCCTGTTCCATCATCTCACCCCAGGGTGTGGCCATGGACCCGCAGAAGCTGGAGGTTGTATGTCATTGGCCCCTACCCAAGACTCTCAAGCAACTTCAACGGTTTCTCTGGTTTTGCGAGCTTCTATCGTCGCTTTATCCGGGATTACAGTACAGTTGCAGCGCATTTAACCACTCTGACTCGACCATCATCTCATCACTTCAAACTCAACCCTGTCGCCATCTCCGCTGTCCACGAACAATGCCACCAATTCACCACCACTCCAATTCTCATCCATCCAAATGTGAGTAAGCCATTCGTTGTGGAGGTGGACGCTTTGGATGTGGGTGCCGGGGCTGTTCTCTCCCAGCGAGGTCAAGACCAGAAGCTACACCCCTGTAGCTTCTTCTCCAAGAAATTTGACCCCACTCAGCAGCGATATGGAGTAGGGGACCGCGAGCTGCTGGCCATAAAGTGGGCCTTGGAGGAATGGCGACACTGGCTGGTCACGATCCGCAATTTAAGAGAGCTCAACCCGAGACAGGCGCGGTGGGCACTATTCTTTGAACACTATCATTTCCATCTAGCATACCGGACGCCGTGCCTGTCCTCCCACCATCCAAGATAATCGCACCACTCCGTTGGGACTTGGAAATGAGAGTTTGCCAAGTACAGGCTGCAGAGACCAAACCGACTGAATTGGTCCACAACCTCCATGTATCTACCACCACCAATTTAAGCCCATTTGAGGTATGTCATGGTTTCCAGCCTCCGATGTTCGACCTTCAAGTTGAGGTACCGTTGGCCCAACAGTTGATCCACCGGTGTCAATGGCTGAGGGACCAAGGAAACGCAGTCATCCAATGCGCCTACACCCGCTACACCACTCAGGATCGCCATCGACACCCTCCAGGACGATTGTACAATGTAGGTGACAAAGTATGGCTGTCAACAAGAAATCTGCACCTACATACTGAATCCCGAAAGCTTTCACCCAGGTTCATTGGTCCCTACCGTGTCACTCTCCGGATCAACCCTGTCACCTACCGGCTCCAGCTGCCTGCGGTGCTCCGGATCAGTATTCCACACCTCTCAGCTAAAGCCCTTTACTACCTCCCCTATGGTCGGATTTTCTGTTAGTACTCACCGATTCGGGTTGTATTTCTGATTTCCGGATTTATTTGTGTAGATCCTTGCTCTCTGTGTGAGTTCTTTGATTAACTCGCGTGGTTATCCTGCCTGTGCGCGCTACTTCTGTGTTTGCGTTTACCCTCCACGCTACAAGGGCTAACTGCTAAGTCTTCTGGTCCACCTCCAGTTTCCCGTGACAAAGAGAGCAAGTGGGTGTTTTGATTAGTTTTATGTTTTGCCAACATAAAATATGATGGATGCTCATTTAAACTAAACAATTGATAAATGTTGAGTGATTTACGCACCCATATGTGGGTATTCTCCAAACTGAAACTAAAGCTCTGAAACTAAAGGGCTCAAACCCCATGATGATGCCCCTGTAGTGGAAAACTTTTTAAAAATAGTCATAACAGCAGGCAGGAGCCAACTCTGTTAATGGCAATGGCTTTGGAATGGGTACATATGTATGGGTGTCCGCATACTTTTGACCATATAGTTTAAGTATTCATCTGGGAAGCACCTTCTCTTCTTTGGTATTTCACAACTGATTGTAACCACTTGCTCTCAACCACTTCTGTTTCCTTTACAAAACCCCTGCTCCCACAGAAGCATGGTTCATAAGTCAATATATATACAGTATAGCATAGCATCTACTGTACATATAACTAATATGTCTAACTAGGTAAACACATATATAGAAATAAGGTACTTAACAGTGTAAATATGCTATTTATTTTACATGTTTTATTCCAGGTCTTCTACTTGCATTGTTGTCATATTCACCAAGAAAGCTTACTGTACAAGTTTTGCACTGTACACTTACCAACAGTCTCTGCTACTTCCTTCCAAGTTTCACCTTGATGTCTTTATGTGTGTTTAACTAGAGGCTGTGTACAGTATGTTTCTTTCATCTTTCATTTTCACTTTATATTGTGAAAGAAGAATTGCAGCAATGGAAAATCTCTTCAGCACAACATGAAATCTTCTCTTTACACCAGAATTTTAGAGAACTACTGAACACTGAGTCTTAACAGCACAAACAGGTCTGCTTGTAACAAACCAAACTATAACTCTATTTTGTGAACAATTGTATAGGAATAAAATTACATATTCGAAAGCTAAAAAAAAAAACATGATTGTGCAAAAATAAAGGCATGACAATGGTATCAAGTGACAACTAAATAGGGAATTTAGGTCTAAATATGAAACATTTCAACATGACCAGTTTGAAGAATTGAAAGCATGTGTACTTTCCCATTTTAAGCTAGTCAGGCAGTGAAACCACAACTAGTTCACAATGCTCCATTCAATTCTCTTTTCACAAGTTTTAGTGCTTCTTTGTCTTCATCTACCAACGCTGATAAATATGATGATTTGAAAAACACAATTCTCCACACTCCAGAAGTGCTTCTCATATATGATGCCAAAAATAAGTCTCATGAGTTTAAGTTTAAAGCATGGTTGTGAGGCAGCACAGTGGTTTAGTGGTCAGCACTGTTCGGTTCGATTCCCGCCTGTGTGTGCATGGAGTTCACATGTCCTCCCCGTGCTTGGTGCGATTCCTCCGGGTACTCTGATTTCCTCTCACAGTCCAAAGACATGTAGATTAGGCTAATTGGCATTCCCTGCCTCAGGCCCTAAGTTTCTTAGAACAGACTTCAGGGCCCCTGGCCACCCTATATACTGTACTGTACAGGGTTATGTGGTGTTGGCGTACTTGTAAGTGAGTGAGTGAGTGAGCATGGTTGTGTAAAATACTCAACCTTTGTACATACACACTGTTCATGTAAGATAACATCATTTGAGAGGAAAGTTAATGTAAACTGCACAGTAATCACCGTTTGACTGCAATCTAATTTTAATTTTCATTCATTCACAACCACTGGATCTGAAACCAGTAGAACACTTTTGGGTGTGGTAGAATGGTAGATGAAGTGCATAAAGTGAACTGCAACAATCTGCAGCAATAACTTTCTGCATCATTAATGCCAACATGGACTAGAATCTCGAAGGAATGTTTTTTCCATATTGTGGAATCTATGTCATCAAGAATCGTGGCTGCTTTCAGATGTGGATAATAATGTAAAGCCCAGTGTTCCTCATGAAATGCTCAGTGAGTATATACGCCTAATTGTGTGTTTTGACATCATGGGAAAAAATGAATTGTGAATTCTGATCTTTTTTCCCTTTGCAATAGCACATGTTTGTAGAAAAGGGCTTGATTTAATTCCATTTATTTGCATAACAAGATTTGTTAGTTTTGACCAAAGTTCAATAATGTAAATTTTTTGTTTGTTTGTTTTATTATTTGTTGTTATGTGTAATGTATATACAGTATTTATATTTAACATTTAAATTTATTGTCATAATTTATATGTACATTAAGATATGTATTTTATATTTAACATTTATACTGGAAATGAAACGTAAAACTACAAACCCGATTCCACAAAAGTTGGGACACTGTACAAATTGTGAATAAAAACAGAATGCAATGATGTGGAAGTTTCAAATTTCAGTATTTTATTCAGAATACCACATAAGTGACATATCAAATGTTTAAACTGAGAAAATGTATCATTTTAAGGAAAAACAAGTTGATTTTAAATTTCATGGCATCAACACATCTCAAAAAAGTTGGGACAAGGCCATGTTTACCACTGTGTGGAATCCCCTGTTCTTTTTTTAACAGTCTGCAAACGTCTGAGGACTGAGGAGACAAGTTGCTCAAGTTTAGGAAAAGGAATGTTGTCCCATTCTTGTCTAATACAGGCTTCTAGTTGTTCAACTGTCTTAGGTCTTCTTTGTCGCATCTTCCTCTTTATGATGCACCAAATGTTTTCTATGGGTGAAAGATCTGGACTGCTGGCTGGCCATTTCAGTACCTGGATCCTTCTCCTACACGACCATGATGTTGCAATTGATGCAGTATGTGGTCTGGCATTGTCATGTTGGAAAATGTAAGGTCTTCCCTGAAGGAGACGGCGGCTAGATGGGAGCATAAGTTGTTCTAGAACCTGGATATACCTTTCAGCATTAATGGTGCCTTTCCAGATGTGTAAGCTGCCCATGCCACACGCATTCATGCAACCCCATATCATCAGAGATGCAGGCTTCTGAACTTAGCGCCGATAACAACTTGGGTTGTCCTTGTCCTCTTTAGTCCGGATGACATGGCGTCCCAGTTTCCCAAAAAGAACTTCAAATTTTGATTCGTGTGACCACAGAAAAGTTTTCCACTTTGCCACAGTCCATTTTAAATGAGCCTTGGCGGAGAGAAAACACCTGCGCTGCTGGATCATGTTTAAATATGGCTTCTTTTTTGACCTATAAAGTTTTAGCTGGCAATAGCACGGTGGATTGTGTTCACCGACAATGGTTTCTGGAAGTATTCCTGAAGCCATGTTGTGATTTCCATTACAGTAGCATTCCCGTTTGTGGTGCAGTGCCGTCTAAGGGCCCGAAGATCACGGAAATTAACCTTATATGTACATTTTACTTTTCCGGCCTCTTATTGCTACCTGTCCCAACTTTTTTGGGATGTGTAGCTCTCATAAAATCCAAAATGAGCCAATATTTGGTATGACATTTCAAAATGTCTCACTTTCAACATTTGATATGTTATCTATATTCTATTCTGAATAAAATATTGAAATTTGAAACCTCCACTTCATTGCATTCTGTTTTTATTCACAATTTGTACAGTGTCCCAACTTTTTTGGAATTGGGTTTGTAATTTCACAAGTCACTACAGTGGAACTTCGGATTGCGAGTAAGGCAGTTTGCGAGCGTGAACTGTTTACTATAACACTGTGACCATGTGTGTGCACCAAAAACATATTTTATTTGGCGTTTGTATACGTGTGTGTACAGCGCACGTGTGCTGTTTATTATCACACACGTGTGTGCGCGTGTATAAAGAAAAAGCAAGTCTCATTAGGAAGAGTTAAAGATATATTTTCTCTCTCTCTCTTTGTGTCTGCACTGGACTTTGTGTGTGCCCTCATCACTGGGCACCGTGCCCCTTCACACACACACACCTCATCCTCTCGCCTTCACACACACACACACACACACACACACACACACACACACACACACACACTGCTCTGCCGCGATTCTTTTCAAAGGTAAAGTTACAGGTTAATTTGCTTTATTTTACTTTACTTTTCTTGTTTATTTTCACGATAAAACAGTGTTTACGTTAGTGTGTGTGCGTGTGTGTGAAACTTAAATAAGAGAGCAGGAAGTTTTACTGTGTACGACGAGAAGAGGGAAAGGGGAGGGTCTCATTCCTCCTCTCCTCTTACTTTAGCTTAACACACACACGCACGCACACACACACACACACACACACACACAAACACACACAGCGCCTGTGCGCATAAAAGGAAACACTTATCTGTCGGGATTTAGTCGGGTAAAGTGCAGGTTAATTTGTTTTATTGTTATATTTTGTATTCATTATTTTTATGTATTTATTTTTTTGGACTGTGGAACCTATAGTTTGAGTTTCCATTATTTCTTATGGGAACATTCACACTGATTTACGAGTGTTTTGATATATGCGCCAGCTTCCGAAACAAATTATGCTCGCAATCCAAGGTTCCACTCTATTTGTATATTAAAGAATGTAACATAAAAAATTGAGGAAAAGTACTTTTTACGTTTGTTGCCTGTACAACACATGGCAAGAAAATTGTCAAATTAAATAAAAGAAAAATGAAAATAGTTAACTAGATACTGTATAGAGTGTTGTTTAATGTGTTTATGGGACAGATGAATACAAACTGTTACTGACAAGAGTCGGTCGTTTAAGAATGAAAAAATAAATATTTCCTTTACTCTTCAAATGAACAAACTTCAAAAAGTAAACCCACTCATTATGATAGAGACTTTTTCCTAAGCAAAAGAAAAACATACACACGTGGACAAAATTGTTGGTACCCTTTGGTCAATGAAAGAAAAACTCACAATGGTCACAGAAATAACTTTAATCTGACAAAAGTAATAATAAATAAAAAATTCTATGAATGTTATCCATTGAAAGTCAGGATAACATTGCTTTTCAACCATGCTTCAGCGGAATTATAAAAAAAAAATGAACTCATGGAACAGGCCTGGACAAAAATTATGGTACCCCTAACTTAATAGTTTGTTGCACAACCTTTTGAGGCAATCACTGCAATCAAACGATTCCTGTAACTGTCAATGAGACCTCTGCACCTCTCTGCAGGTATTTTGGCCCACTCCTCATGAGCAAGCTGCTCCAGTTGTTTCCGGTTTGAAGGGTGCCTTTTCCAGACAGCATGTTTCAGCTCCTTCCAAAGATACTCAATAGAATTGAGGTCAGGGCTCATAGAAGGCCACTTTAGAATAGTCCAATGTTTTCCTCTTAGCCATTCTTGGGTGTTTTTAGCTGTGTGTTTTGTGTCATTGTCCTGCTGCAAGACCCATGACCTGCGACTGAGACCCAGCTTTCTGACACTGGCCAGCACATTTCTCTCTAGAATCCCTTGATAGTCTTGAGATTTCATTGTACCCTGCACAGATTCAAGACACCCTGTGCCAGATGCAGCAAAGCAGCCCCAGAACATAACAGAGCCTCCTCCATGTTTCACAGTAGGGACAGTGTTCTTCTCTTGATATGCTTCATTTTTCCGTCTGTGAACATAGAGCTGATGTGCCTTGGCAAAAAGTTCCATTTTTGTCTCATCTGTCCATAGGACATTCTCCCAGAAGCTTTGGGGCTTGTCAACATGTAGTTTGGCATATTCCAGTCTGGCTTTTTTATGAGTTGTTTTCAACAATGGTGTCCTCCTTGGTCGTCTCCCATGTAGTCCACTTTGTCTCAAACAACGGCGGATGGTGCGATCTGACACTGATGTTCCTTGAGCATGAAGTTCACCTTGGATCTCTTTAGAAGTCTTTCTGGGCTCTTTTGTTACCATTCGGATTATCCGTCTCTTTGATTTGTCATCAATTTTCCTCCTGCGGCCATGTCCAGGGAGGTTGGCTACAGTCCATCTTAAATTTCTGAATAATATGGGCAACTGTAGTCACAGGAACATCTAGCTGCTTGGAGATGGTCTTATAGCCTTTACCTTTAACATGCTTGTCTATAATTTTCTTTCGAAACTCCTGAGACTCTTTCCTTCGCTTCCTCTGGTCCATGTTGAGTGTGGTACATACCATGTCACCAAACAACACAGTGACTACCTGGAGCCCTATATATAGGCCCACTGACTGATTACAAGATTGTAGACATATAATTCCGTTGAAGCATGGTTGAAAAGCAATGTCTGACTTTCACTGGTTAAAATTCATAGAATTCTTATTTATTATTACTTTTGTCAAATTAAAGTTATTCATGTGACCATTGTGAGTTTTTCTTTCATTGACCGAAGGGTACCAACAGTTTTGTCCACGTGTGTAGGTATGACACCTTTTGAGTGTGTTAGGAACAAAATGATAGTAAAAGTTTATATATATATATATATACAGTATAAATGTGTTATGATCATTAGAAATGCCCCTTCAATTATGTACATTTGTGTTCTGAAGTTTCTATACACTCATCTTACACCTGAATGTTGTGGCACTATTGGGATTGGTGTTTTTCTGGGGAAGAACGATTGTAAATCATGCATCCTTAAAATGAAAAAGCCCCCAGCACAAAAAAATATATTTATTTGGGGTTTTCACATATCAAAACTGTAACAAAATTACACATACAAGGTCAAAAATATACATACATACATACATACATACATACACCCACTTAGATTACTAATACAGTGGAGCCGAAAGTCTCAAAATGCATTTAACTTGTCAAGCCCAAGGCTGCTCAGTTTCCTGTTAGTGATGATGAGTGACTACAGCTGGTAGCTCTGTGCCAACATAAAAAAGGGTTTGTTTGACAGCACTCACTGGATTGACCAACACATACCACAATGAGAGAGGTCAAGGATCTCAGTGCAGATCTGAGAAGGAGGATTGTGGATTTATACCAGTCAGGAATGTCTCTTGGTGCAACAACTGCAGATTCCAAGATCAATTCAAATAACTGTACATACAGAAAGTACAAAATGTTGGGAAGTATAACCACTTGGCCAAGAGTTGGAAGATGACTCAAGCTGTCACCTTCTGTTGAAAGGAAATTGATACACAGGAACTATGAAGGCAGAGTCCTGACATGAATAAGAAGCTGCCAGAACACCAGTGTCACTGCAAAATGCACCTGTTCCACAATAAAAAACCTTCAAGTTGCATCTAACCACATGGCCATAAGGTATGTTTGGAGAGAAAATGTGAAGCATTCAACCCTAAGAACACGGCATCAACTGATAGTGGTACAGTAGCATCATGCTTTTGGCCGTCATCTGCTAGATGGTTAAATCTAAAAACCTGGACACGTACAGTATGTGAACACATCAAGCTGGTTGTGGAATGGATAAAGCAACTTTAAGCTTTTGGTACCTAAACCCTCTTAGAAATTTGGTGACTGTGATTAAAAGTTGACATTGTCCCAGAAACTCAGCTAGTGTAATCGAACACTACCAATTCTGCTAAGAAGCTTGTTGAGGGCATCGAAGTCAAACTTGCTAAAGGACTGTATGCTGTATATATATATTTTTGACCCTGTGTTGATTTCAGAAAACACAAAGTGAATGAAAGCCTATGTACATTCTCAAGGTTTTCTTCTATTGGAGATGTATATTGCATACTGCTGCAGAAAAAGAGCATGTGAAAAAAATCATTGCAAGGCCTTGAGTGCATGTAAAAGGCTGACCGCAGCTCTATACATATGTACGTTTGCTACTTGTGTTTCTGTTCTCTCAACACACTTCCCCCAATACTTCCTGTAGTCTGTTTATTTATGCCACAAGGGGATTTCAGCCGAAGGTCTTCAGCTATAAATCCCGGAACATCAGACCACCAGATCTAACTTTTTATTTATTTATTTATTTATTTATTTATTTTTGTCTTCACCTCCTATATGTTAAATCATAATTTCATTTCAGTGGATGGCCCTACACACATGTGGACACACAATAAGTGCTTTAGTGTGTTTGAATTCTCTTATCAGAGATAGATAGTGCTTCTACGACAATTTATATATACACTAACCAGCTCTTTTATTATGAACACCTGTTCATTCCTGCAATTATCCAACCAGCCAAACATGTGACAGCATTTTAGTGCATAAAATCACTTAGATACGGGTCAAGCTCTTCAGTCAAACTTGAGGCAGCTGGGCTACAGAAAGAGAAAACCAGAAAACCACATCACTTTTTTTTCAGCCAAGAACAGGATGCTGAGACAACAGTGGGCACAGATTGACTATAGCTTTAAAGCTGAAGACGTTTTGCTTGTACAAGTATGCTGAGGCTATAGGAGTATGCTTTTTACACCAAAAAACAAAAAAGTAAACCCTAAAATTTTTTATCTGAGTTTATCATTACAATTGTATTTTAGAAAAGTCATGGTTATTAAACATACAATACTAACAATGTTATTGAGGAACCAGTATGGCTAGCAGTCACCCAGTATGTAAAAACTAATACAGTACCAATCATTTACGATGCATTTTATATGTACAGTATATAATATAAAAATCTCCACACTATATATATATATATATATATATATATATATATATATATATATATATATATATATATATATATATATACACTCCTGTTTACACCTGTTTACACCTGTTTAGTTGGAGATCGTGTAATTGTCTGACACAGTACACACAGAATTGAAAGTAGTTTAGTCTGCATGTCTCACCCAAACTTTGTTGAACTGAGAGCCATTTTCTTGATTCAATAACTGCCATTAACTTTCACATCCTGTAAATGTCAATAGTTTTACTGCTCTCGCTATCAGTCCTGGAGCAGGTGCTGCTTTTTAAAGCTGGGATTTGATAATCACAGGAACAACTGAATATTGAACTTTTTTCTTTTTTTACTTTAAAATAGAAAATCCAAATCACTAAATATTCTAAATATGACTGAATATTGTCATATCAATTTCTTGTTGCACTGTAAATGTTTTTTAAAGTTAATGCGATAAGAAAAGTACTAACAGTTGGATTAACTGGACTCTGTCTTGTCAATGCATTGTAAACATTGAGTACGCTCTGTGATAAGATGTGTTATGTTGCCCTCTTGAGGCATTTCCCTTCATTTACATTGTGTCCCCAGGTTTATAACGTACATTCTGCCCAGGTTAGTTTTATCAAGAATTAATGATCTATCTTGATCTGTTTATAGACAAAAGTCTTCACCAGAATTAGACGTTTTGAAACATAACGTTCTTTTTGTTTTTTTTCAAAAACTGCTAATAAAGTTCTCTTGTATGAGCAAAGTTTTCTCTTCGGTTTAATTCTGGATTTTTCATTTTGTTTCACATGCCAAGATTTCAACTATGTTCATCCATGTTCAGCTTGTTCAAGCTTTAGAAGCCACCTTATTCTGGAAAACTAGAAAATTATGGAAAACATACTACTCCCAAAAGACAGACCAGATTGCCAAGTATGAAATGTTGAAAAAAAAAATTACAGCACTGATTTTTTGCATATGATCTGCCTTGTATTTTGAGACAAAACATCATGTTCTGGTTTAAATTGTTTGATGGTGATCCCACATCCGTTATCATGCTCCTGTTTTTTTTTTCCAGAAATTGTGCATCTCTCAGTCACTCATCATGCTGCTCCGCTCTCTCTGACTGACTCTGCTGTTCATGTTGATTTTGTCCATGTCTCGAGAACATTCTTCTGGCGATGTCCTTACCATGCTGGATAAGGACATGCTTACTTTCCTCTTAAGCAGCTTCAGCACCTTCTTCTTATAGCCCTTACAGGCAAAGAAGTAGATGAAGGGGTCCAGGCAGGAGTTAAGGTTCATAAAGCTGACAGTAACATGCAGGGAGATCTGAAAGGCATGCAGTTCACCACAGTCAGGCTGGTACTTCAGTTTTCGGACCATGTACTGCAGCAGGTCTATGTGGTATGGGGTGTAACAAACCACAAACACTAGGATGACACAAACGATGACACCGATGGCCTTGCGACTGAGACCCGACTTCTCTGTCAACTGGTTTTTCCTGGCCAACTCACGAAGTTTGAGGCAAAGAGCTGAATAGCAAACCAAAATGATAACCAGTGGGATGCCATACCCAAGAAACACAGCGCCGATAAGCATAAAGGGCAAGCCTTCCACCTGCTCAAAGTTGGGGTACTCCATGCATGTGATGTAGCCATCATGCTCCTCATGGCTCATTGGCATGGAAAGGAGTGGCAGCGTTTGGCCCAGCACTAGCATCCACACACCTATGCAGACGTATCGCACATTTTGAACTTTACGGAAGCTACTGAAGCGTAGTGGGAGCACCACAGCGATGAAGCGGTCCACACTCAAGCAGGTCATGAAGTTCACTCCAGCATACATATTTATGTAGAACAGCAGAGCCGAGGCCTTGCACATGCCCTCTCCCAGTGGCCAGTGGAATCCCAAGGCGTAATAGGCCACTCGCATGGGGAGAGCAAGTGCAAAAAGGATATCAGACGCCACAAGGTTTGCAGAGTACATAGTGGTGGAGTTGATTTTTTTCATATTGGGCCAGATGACGTGCAGAGCTAAAAGATTCCCTGATAGGCCCACAATAAAGATGAAAGTGTAAACCACAGGTAGTAGTACATGTGCCCACTCACGATGATCATACAAGTTGGTGCAGTTGCCAGTAGAACCATCCATGGTGCTGCTGTTATCCATCATAAGGTTCACTTTTGGAAACAGATCTGCAGACACAAAGAAACATTTTTTTTCAGCATCTCACCTTTCACACGTGGTAAGGAGAAACTGAAATTTGGATGGCAGTTGTTTGTTTAATATAGTAGGTGAAGCTGAAGGAAGTCTACAGCGTAATTCGGAGGAAGTCTACAGCACAATAGCAGTTCCGCATCACTCAGCGCTGATTCATACACTGAGTAGTGGTCCCAATACAACCAAGTTCACCCGGGTACACATGAGGTTAAGTGAAATGTGTTTCCTGTCTGCCTGTGAAATCTGCTCCAATTCTAAGATCCTTGTTCAAATCCAATAACATATGTTGCCATGAAAAAGAAATCTTCTAAGCCTGAATAGTATATGCATTTTGTCATTTGTAAAAACAACATGTACATTACATGTGTACTCATAACCACATTTATAGCAGTGAAGATCGTGTTATTGCCCTACATTCTCTGCCAATTTACCACAGACATGGAGATAGATGTAGGTGATAGGTTAGAATCGGTCGGTCTAGTCACACTCTATTACTTTTATGATAATTCGATGACCGTATAATTGAATCTGAATAACACAAAATGATTGTATAAAACTAATTATTTTTAACCACACTGGTTAATTTTTTTTATTTTTTTATTTTTTTATAATAATGTACTAGGAGTTTAAGTTTATTACAGTGAAAAGTTATTTACTAATTTACAAGCTTTTAAAATGGTGTATAATCTTAATAATAATAAAAATAATAATCATAATAATAATAATAATCATAATAATAATGCTGTAAGAAATGTACTCACCAGACTTGGTGTCCTGACAAATGGTCAGCGTGTGTGGGTTATTTCTGTCAGCATTTCAGTGATGGGTGTTGTCTTGGTTGGCTCTGCCTGGACCACGTTTCTATAGAGCAAATGATCAGTGAAAAAGAGAACTCTCTTTCCCGTGTAGTGCCGTAACTATGGTGACTTACATAATTTCCTGTTTGTAAGCCTGCCCTTTTTGTGCTGTTAAAGTGATCTTTATCTTCTTACACACCATGCATATGTGTGAAATGTGTAATGTGTAATGTGTAAGGTTTGAAAGCTGAACAAATCTCTCTCTCTCTCTCTCTCTCTCTCTCTCTCTCTCTCTCTCTCTTACTTTTTTAAAGAATTTTTGTTTTGTTACTTTTTACTTTCCCCCAAACATCACTAAAAGTGTTTTTTTTTTTTTTTTCTTGTATATTTTGCTTGGGCAGTATATATGCAATTATCACCCATTAGTATATAAATACTTTTTAGTGTCTTAGCAAATGAAGAATAATCAGTTAATGTAATATGTGAGACATGACGGATGCGAATGAAATGGTGCTAAGAAACTGTGATACTAGTTTAACACTAGTGCACTGGTGATGAGTCACTTGTGACAAGTAGTCAGAATGAGAAGTAGTAGTTCAACATGGTGTAAACACTCTGTGCTCTGAAGGACGGCTAGAGGTATCTAGGCAGCATTATGAAATAATGTGAAAGAAAAGTTTGAATGTTACAAAAATTACAAATCATGATAATTTCAGGTTATACAAGACTTTGTTTATATTCCGATACAACTTGTTATTTCTCTAGTGAATATTAAGAATGCATAGTAATTTCTTTATTCTATTTGGTATTCTATTTGGTGTTACAAGTACTAGTTTGCTTAAATACTGTAGCTAGCACATGTTCACATACCTAAGTGTATCTAGGAGAAGCTCATCGGCTCTGCCCTGAAACCTAGCACTGAAACGGAAAGAGCCAGATGTTAAATTCACAAAATATTTTCAGCTGCCCTACTGATGAAACCTGTCGATTTGCTTTCTCAACCACATCAAATAGCTTCTTGTGCAATGTTTGCCATCCTGTTTTCGATGTAAAAAAGACCAAGGTTCATGGAAAAAAATTCTTTGTGCCTTTTTATAATTTGTACTGACAGATAAATTATTGTTTTTTTTCCCATCAATTTATTTAATTATTTTGTTACTTGTTAAAAAAGATTTGGGTATTTGGGGGTTCCCCAACCCCCCCCCCCCCCCCCCCCCCCCCTCCCGCCAATTAAGAAAAAAAAAAAAAAAAAAACCCTTACTCAACTGTGTTTGACTGATGGCACTTAGTTAGTAATCTAGTAACCCAGTGGAAGTTTCTATTCAATGACGTAAACTTCTAAGCACTTTTTGTAAGTCGTTCTGGATAAGAGTGTCTGCCAAATGCCTAAATGTAAAAGTCAACATGTGCTCCATCTGTTGCCAGGGGATTCCGTACATTTTGCATATTAGCCTTTGATAGTCTTAACACCTGGAGAATCTGGTCCATACTCATTTCTGAAACTGTAACTGGTGATTTTGTTTCATGATGCCACAAAAATCAAAGGGAATTCGCCTTCATAGAGACCGTTTTAATGCTGCTGATTACACAGCAAGCTATATAGAGAAAATACGTACTGTATACTGTATGCAATGCCAGGTCTATGTAATGCCACAAGATTCACATTTTGTTGCCTAGCATACTTTTTAATATATAACATCGTACATAATCAGGTAAGCACTTTATGCTCATGCTATAGATTATGATTACAGTACTGTATTGGACACATGATAGACATTGAGTTTATGTTCATACAATGTGTTTGTAAGTTTGGTTTTGTTTAATTTCGTCTTCACTTGAATGTTTTTCTCAAGTGTCATGACGTGTCTTTAATTTTAGGTTTGTAACATAAGGTAGTGCCTTAGGCAACACGATGGCATAGTGGTTAGGACTATCACCTTACACCTCCGGAGTGTGACTTTGAGAGTTTCTATGATTGTGTGAATGTTGACTGGAGATCCTACCATGGTCGTAAAATAGAAATGACCACAGTGGTCACCATTGGCCTCCACAGTCCCCAGTTGGACTAAAGAGGTTTCTAAATGGATGGATATATGGACATAGTTGTACCTTAATGCTTCTATTGTGCAATATCCAGTTTGATAGAAGTTGATGTTTAAATGACCGAAGGTAGATAAGTTAGATATGTTAAATACACAGTTATAGCAAAACATTTGCAAGTGTTTAATTAAAGATTTTCTTTTAATTTAGGAAATATTTGATATGCTAAAATATAGTGAAAGTATTAACATTACTGTAAGAAAGAAATAATAAATACATGGTTATTCAGCTTATTGATGTCATTTGATTAAAATGATCTTTTACAGGACACATACAGGAAGAATAGGAACAGATATAGGTAATTAAAAACAACTAATGAATTATATTTGCGATTATATTAGGTATACAGTATACAAAAGACAATTGTATTAACCCTCCACTCACCTCTGCCCAAAGCAAACAAGGGTTTTATTACCATCAATACCAAAGAGTACCAAAGGGATATTATAATGTTGCAGCAGCCATTAATAAATGAATGAATAAATAAATAAATGAAAAAGTGATTAAAGATAAGACTAAGTCTAGTTTTTTTTTAGACCTGACTTACCAGTTTCCCAGCAGAACTCATTTGCTGATAACATTTTCACAATTATTTACTCATTAAAATATTCATGTGATTCATATCCTGTGCACAACCTATTGCTTTGGGTGATATTTATGATAAAACATACTGGCTTCGTATGCTCGTACTGTAATACACGGCCGTATGGCGGGGTCTTTATCAAAAGTCATAAATCCTACACAGGAAACGTTGAAAAGAGAGCAAACATTTCATTCCTTACATCATTCTCAACTGAAAGGTTAAGAAAAGGTCTCTTTTGCTCATTGTTGTCACTTTGTGTCTCAGGTTCTTTGTGCATTTATTACTATAACTTCAAAATATCCACAGCAACCTGTGAGCGTTAAATTATGAAGTGTATGAAATTTTGTAGAAGGATCTCATTGCTGGTGGCATTGTATTTGTTTTGTTTGTAAAGGAACAATAGCTGGCACAGGCGTGCTTCAGGAAAGTAAGTACAGGAAGCTGGCTCTGTTACATGCTGGGAAATTGGGTCAATTTCTTTTTTGCGATAATGGGCATTACAGGGTGTTCTAAAAGTCTTCATACATCATTTAAAAATGTAAGTTGATTTACAAAACCTCCTTTATGTTATCTTGCCTTTTCTGCGTAAACCCACACAGAGTCATCTATGTGTGTTTAATAGCTCTTTAAATGTGTTCCTTCAAATTATCTTTTCCTGGAGCACCTTGTAACTGGGGTGTGTGTGTGTGTGTGTGTGTGTGTGTGTGTGTGTGTGTGTGTGTGTGTGTGTGTGTGTGTGTGTGTGTGTGTGTGTGTGTGTGTGTGTGTGTGTGTGTGTGTGTGCGTGCGTGTGCGTGTGTATACAGTACATGTTTGTCTATGCATGCTCTACGTAAGTGGTTTTAACAACTTTCTGCAAGATTTTCAAGATGTGTAAAGTTGTAAGCATTTTCTTGTTGCCTGCAAGGCATTTTGATAGCATTACCATGGCAAGTGAAATGGTGCTAAAACACAAACACACAAACAATAGGAACCAATCAATGATGCATGTGTGTTTTCTGCTTTATTTTATTTAATTCATGGAATTTAGTATGCCATTAAAATTGAAAAGTCAAAAGACAGAAAAAAATCTGTACCCTGCAAACCCATCCAAAATGTTAGGGGATTTTTTTTTCTCACTCCCACGTGGTTCTGACATGTGAATCATTTATTTTCCACTCCGCTTATAATAATAAAGAGCACAATGGAAAGAATACACATACAGTAGTGATGCCTTGAGGGGATAAATCAAGGGAAAAAATACATAAAATTTCCACTTTACAGAATCTTTAGACTTGGTTAATCAAGCAAAAAATTATTTGTTTCCAGATTTAGCGTCTTTATTTTTGCACTTCCAGACCAATACAGGTGGTAGTGCTGAATGAGCAAACAAACACAGTATCTGACTGGACATACTGTGTCACTGAATCATTCTGTATCATGATGAAGCTCTTTGCTTTAGCCATATTTTTCAAAACAGTATGTATTTACAGATTCAGTATTTTTTATAATTTAGTGTATTTGTGTTTTTCTTTCTTTGTTTGTTTTTTAGAATAAAATTGTCATACAGTATTTATTACTGTTTACTTAATACTAGGAAGTAATACAATATGTACTGATACCGACTTCTGAAAATCAGCCCATGTTACGGCAACTGGCAAATGTCAAACAGAATCAGCAATGCAGTGAAAGTGAATTTATCGAATTAATTTATCTAATTTCGCAATGTGCCTTTCAAGTAGCTTATTTGTAAAATAACAGATTTAGTAATGCACTGAAAGTGAATTTATCTAATGTCAAATTATGTCATTTTAAATTCACTTTCACTGCATTGCTAAATCTGTCATTTTACAAATAAGCCACTTGAAGGACACATTGCAAAATCAAGGTCCTGTGACACTAGGATGCTGGTAAGCAAAGGGACATCCTGTCCAATATGTTTAAAAAATTGCAGCTGTTTATGCTCATACACCTGAAAGATCTACATTCTGCTACTAAATTTAGATGTTGGATAGCAGAGTTTTGCATTTTGTTATGCTGCTCATGAGTCACGAGGTTGTTGAACTCACCTCTCCTCTACTCACTCTCTAACTGTTTCAACTCCATTATTAGTGAGTTCGTTTTTCACATTTGCAAACACTGGCGGCAACACCTAAGCAGGAAGCAAGTGTTTGCAGCTGTTTCTGTTGACTTCTTCATAAACATTTGGCATTTGACAAATGCCATAACACAGGCAGATATTGTATTGCTTTGTATTAAATATCCATATAAATATATATCAGTTTGCTGCGAATTTAGAGCAGCTATAGTAAGAATGCGGTTGGCTTTCAGAATCATTTAAAATACGCAGATACATAGAAATGTTCATCAAGCATGTATTTTTTTATCATTTAAAAATAAAGCATAACGCCATCCCCAGGATCTCAGATGGACAATAAGAGGATGTTCACTCACTTACCATCTATACCGCTTTATCCTGTATACAGGGTCCTGGGGGGGTACACACTGTAAAGGGTGTCAATCCTTTGCAGGGCACACACACACACACGACACACACACACATACACATGCTCATTCACATACTGTGGACAATTTGAGAACGCCAATTAGCCTAATCTGCATGTATTTGGACTGTGGAAGGAAACCCACCACGCACAGAGAGAACATGCAAGAACCCATCAAACCCAGACTCTGGAGGTGCGAGTGGTTATACTGCTAACCACTATACCACGTTGCCGATGAGGAGGATGTTTATTGGTTTAAACTGCTGAACATGGTAGCAGTTCTCTAGTGCCAGTGAACAACACTATTTCAATACAGGTACAAATGAAACCACCTTCAGAAGGAAATCAAGCTCAAGGGAGCCAACATTCAACAGTGAATCCAGCATTGTGAGACAGGCACGAGGCCTGCTTCTTGCTTTAAAACATGTGTCTTCTAAACTTAGGATCCACAAAGGATCAGTGTCTCTGTAGCTTTTTATGCCAGACATCAAGAACCACAGCTGATACAACTCACTGGTTATTTAAAGACCCAAGACCAACAGATTAAACAACTGGAATCAGCTGTGTTTGTGGAATGAACTCTTACAGCCACACTGGAGCCTCACAGATAACATTTGATACCACTGTTGGGGAAAACCCCCTCGAGGACGTTTCCTTGGCAGTCACAGAGCGTCCTCTGGTGGCCTGAAATAAAGTGAGTGAAAATGCAGATTGAAATGCAAGGGTGGAAAGTAACCAAGTACTGTACATGTACTGTAGTCTCTCTTTACAGTACTTGAGAACGTGGTTTACTGTGATTTTTGTCTGGGGGAAAAAAGGATTACTAACTATTACACACTATCTATACATCCTTTTTCTAATCATCAAAAGCCAAAATTGCTAAATAATTGTGAAATTGGTATCATTAATCATTTTGGTATGGTAATTATTTTTAGTTTGGTATTTCATTTATATGAAATTATTATTTCTTTTTTATTTTATTTTACTTTCCTTTAAATGTCCATTCCATTCTTCATAAAAATTATACAACCCAAATTCCAGAAAAGTTGAGACATTTTTCTAAATTTGACTAAAATGAAAATAAAAAGACTTTTAAATCACATAAATATTGTTTTTATTCACAATAGAACATAGAGAACATAACAGATGTTCAAACTGAGAAATTTTATGCACATAATTAGCTCAAAATGAGCTCATTTTAAATTTGATGCCTGCTAAAGGTCTCAAAAAAGTTGGGATGGTGGCATGTTTATCATGGTGTAGCATCTCCCCTTCTTTTCAAAACCATTTGAAGACATCTGTACATCGAGGTTATGAGCTTCTGGACTTTTGGTGTTGGAATTTGGTCCCATTCTTGCATGGCATAGGTTTCAAGCTGCTGAAGAGCTCATGGTCTTCTTTGGTGTTTTTTTATTTTATTTGTTTGTTTAATGATGCAGCAAATGTTCTCTATAGGTGAAAAACCTGGACTGCAGGCAGATCAATTCAGCACCCGGACTCTTCTACTACGAAGCCATGCTGTTGTAATAGCTAAAGTAAGTGGTTTTGCAGTGTCCTGCTGAAATAGACAAGGCCTTCCCTGAAATTGACGTTGTCTAAAACCTTCATATCCCTTTTCAGCATTTAAAGTGCCTTCCAAAACATGCAAGCTGCTCATACTGTATGCAACTGATAACATGCTGATAACACGCTGAAAGGTCTCCCCTGGAGGACAAGGCATCTGTGATTTCCAACAAGAATGTCAAATTTGGACTCGTCTGACCATCGAACATTTTTCCACTTTGAAACCATCCATTTTAAATGAGCCTTGGCCAACAGTACTAATCCCAAGGCTGACATGGAAAAGAATTGCTTAAAAAAAATTTTTTTTTTTTTTTTTCATTTACAGTGCTAAAATATGTTTTAATTTGGGCCACTTTATACACTATCCCAAGCTGTTCTCATACCTATAAAATAACTTATTAATGTCACCTTTTAAATTTTGACATAGCTAAAGCCATAGCGCAACAGCAATAAGCATAGTAGGTTGAGCCTGTACTGTAGGTTCAGCTTCAGTCATCTGTCCTGTTACTTTGTTGATCAACAAAACTAAGTAGGTGTTCTACAAACTCTCAGCAATATTGGGCATTTTTTTATTTTACCAAAAAGACATTATTCCACGGCCTGTGTTGAAGAGAACAATGATCATTCGAGCAAAGACATTATGATGAGAGATGGTGAGCTAACTTTTAAATACAAGGGTGGGCTGCGACAGTCACTGCTGTGCGTGTATGAATGTGTTACTTCAGTTTATTTGAAACTGCAGTGCCAGCAGAAATGGATGCCCCACTTGTGATTTACACGAAAGAAGACCAGCATGTGGTGCCCAAACTCACAGAAAGAGTCTCTAAAAAATCTCTAATTTCCATTACCTTTTACTTTCACAAGTCAAAACATGCATGCTGCATTACAAAGTCACATTTACTGTAGGTATATTAGAGTCTTATTTTCTGTACTTATTTTTTCTCTCCAAATAAATACAGTAAATACTTTGTATAAGTATAAGTATTAAGATTTTAAAATTTTGTACAGAATAAAAAGTCTAAAACGTTGAGGTCTCAAGTGCCCAACAGTGGCCACTTGGGGTGCTTTGGTTTGAACCAGCGACCTTCCAATCAGTAGGACCAGTCAACATCTTAGCCACTGAGGTACCCCTGCCCTCAAGAAAGCATTAAGCAACACACATGCTTGCAGGACTCAAACTCAACCTTTGAATTGCTCAGATCAAACCGGCTCACATACTTAAAAGGCTATAATGCTATCCACTTAACCATGGGTTAATTTAGCAGTTTAAACTTAGCACTTAGGTATATAATTTTTTTGAGCACACACACTAAATACATTACAAAAGGTACACCTGTGTGAATTTTAAAACCACATGTGCCAAATTGTATAGTAAGCTTGCACAATCCATGCCTCTGATTGGGAAGTCAGACCAATGCTGCTTTTATCACGACCAAGAAACTGCCTGTGAAGCTTCAAAGTAAAACTGTTAGGAGAAAAAGGTGAAG
This sequence comes from Clarias fuscus, assembly GCA_030347435.1. Classification (NCBI taxonomy): domain Eukaryota; kingdom Metazoa; phylum Chordata; class Actinopteri; order Siluriformes; family Clariidae; genus Clarias; species Clarias fuscus. Next base: position 13,818,092 of record CM059209.1, on the reverse strand, counting down.
AAGGCTCTTAAAACATCTTCAAGGCTTTGAACCTTTTCAGGAGTTCTGTGAACTCCATTATGACCAAGCAATAAAATATGACACAATCCAGACACAATCAGGATCAGGTCAATATGAGTGCTCTAGAAAGCATAGCAATTGTCAGAGAAGTGTCCAAGAGTCCATCTGAGAGGTTCCAGTTGTAAGTCCAGTTGTAAGTCCATTGAAAAGGATTACAAAGCTCACTGGCCTAAATAGAAACACCTGTACATACCTCAACTAAATCATCAGCTCTTCACAGATCCAGTCTCTTTTGGAGTGGCAGAAAGAAGCCTGTTATCTTAGAAAATCTGAAAGCTTTTGTAAAAGGTTTTTGAGCTCAGATGAGGTTGAAGTTAAACCATTTGGTCTACTGGCAAAGCATACTCTTTAATGCAACCAAAATACAGCTTAACATCTAGGTCATATAAGAAAAGATTTCTCTTGGAAGCACCATGCTCTAGAGTTGCTTTCAGTAGGAGGAACTGAAACGTTTGCTGCCACCACAATAAACAAATAGCTTAGGAAAAGCTATAACAGTCAATTAGACAGCTGTATTTAGGGCACAAATATAGAAACTATATATTGCATTTAAGTATTGTATATTATACAACAATTAATTCCAACTGAGTAAAGACATAGAGCATAAAAGCACTGTAAAAGCATGTTTAACTATATGTATCACTCTGCTACACAGATGTTCTCACAATTGTCAATTATACTAACTGTTGGTAATAGGCATGGGTGAAAGTATGTTGGTGTGGTTCACAGTACTGGAAATAGGGGAGAGCAGCTGCCTGACAAAATTAACATTTAAAACAAGCCATGAAAGCACTTTCAGAAAAACAACATTTTGTCTCCTTAGTAATTGTTTCTATGTCAATCCAAATTTCCTCTGAACTTTCTGTGTGGTTTTCCTTATGGCTAAGATATAAGAATAAATCTCCATAATTTATTCTCACTTTTATGACTTTTTTGGCATAATACTGGTAAGAATTTAAAACTATTTCACCCCTGTTAATTACACAAATTACATGGGTCACCAGCTCAATGGCTCAAGTTGGCAGAACAAAATAACAGACTAAATAAACAAACATAAGCATATCTCTTGATAATAAATGGTGTTTGTAGAACTGTTTTATAAAACAATATCACACTTGCTGATTGAATGGCATATGAACCTGGAAAATTAACCCACAATTACCATGAATGTTGCGTTGCCCTGTGAGTGAAGCAGATCTATGATGAGTTCAACTGAAAGGTGTGACCAGGGTCTTTGTGATGTGGCCAGTGATGTGGATAAGTTTACCAGCTGGCAGGGTTCTAGGTGCCTTTGCTTGGGCATATGGTGTACACAAGGAGATGAAGCAGTTGACATTCAGGCGCATACTGAGCCTGAAAGAGATAGTTGCTCTTGTGAGTGTCTGGGTAGCCTGTAGCTGGTAAGTTATGATCTCAAGCACTTCAGAGGTGGGCCAGAACTATCCGTGGTGCCAGTCAGGGTTTTAGGGATCCTGGAGCTACCCCAGGAAAGCCACGGCACACCCAAGAAATGCTTGTTACATATTTAGGTTTTTAAGTTTAAAAAAAATATGTATGAACACAGTTTAATGGAAATTGGAAAAATAAATATATAGATTAATAAAGCTTTTTTTTAACTAAAAATAAAACCAACACAGGTGTTTTAATTCAGGGAGTGGGTGCTTTTGCAAACTTGGCAATGAGAACTTTTGACTTTACTTTCATTTCCTGGTAGACAGAGCACATTTATATGTGATATAATGAAGCATTAATGATATAATGGATCTTTCTTCATAATTGCTGTGTTTTTGTTTTGAAGTTATCTAATAGTGAGAGCATGACTTTTCCCTTTTGTTGTCTGTTAGTAATTTAATTCTTTGGCAGTTGAGGCACAAATGACAGTTTTCTCTTTGTAATACTCATTCATGTCATTAGTTCTGCAGTAACATTGTTGATAATCAGCATCTTGAGCTGGTGGTCTCTGATTCTGAGGGTAAAATGTACACAAACCCTGTGTTTTAAATTGTACCTTTTGTGATGCATTTAGTGTGAGTACTCAATAAAATGATATTCCTAAGTGCTAATTTAAATTGCTAAATTAACCCAGGGTGATCCCTACTTCTCCCCTATGAGCTGAATATCTCACCTTGTGTTAATCCCTAATCTTCAGAGCACCCTCTCCAAAACATCAAACAAACCCATAGCATCAAACAAAAGTCCTAGGTGATGTTCAAGAGTTCAAGAGGTTAGCAGACTTGTTGTTTTCCAAGTTCTCATGTCATATATAGATCACAAACAGATGCTAGGCTCTTTTGGACAGTCCCACCATTCATTTCATGCCAGTTGAACTCTCAGGAGTTTTTTTGATTGCTGTCACCATAATTTCTTGTGGTCAACAAATGACTTGATGTGAAAGTCTTGTTTTTCAAGCGGACTTGTTTGTCCGGTGCGTACTATGGATGCTTGATCGGATTTGGATCTGGGGAATTTAGCCAGATCAACAACCTTGAACTGGTGTTGTTAATATTATGGCTGATCGGTGTATATACTTTACCTATAAAACACTAAACTGGGTCTGTAAATAAATGTATAATGATTAATCAAAGAGTTTTTGTTTAACATTGAGAAGGAAGAAATAGCGAGACAGTATTTGACTCACTATTCCCAGCAAGTGTTTGGATTTTGAGACAGAGCAGATGAATGAATAATATAGCATACTATCAGCTGTATGAGTGGCAACAAGTGTGAAATCCCCAGTCAGACATACACAAGGCCAAAATATAGAATTGCTTGCTGAAATTAAACATTGATAGAAAACATTGCAGAGGTTTATTACTATGCACATTTCTTTGAGGTAGAGGACAAGGATGTAGTTTCTAACAAATTTCAGTCTCGTTTCCATTGTCCCTGCAAGTCCTTTCCTCCCTGTGGTGTTCTATAACTACATTCTAAATCTCCTGGACATATTAAGAGAGCAGATACAGAACAGAAGGTAAAAAATTGATGACTTTCCTTTATAATAGTGTCCATCCAAGGCAAGATACTTTGAGCATATTTTATATCAGTGGGTCTCTACTATGGTCTTGTCCTGCACATTTGAGTGTTTTCTTTGCTCTATCATGGCCACGTCAATGACAAAAAGGCTGATAATTTGCTGATTCAACACATTCAATACTGTCATTCCCAACACCTGAACAGGAAACCGAGCCTATTGAGCCTGTTGCTCCCTCTGTAACTGGATCCTGGCCTTTTTAACTGGAAGTGTGGATCGGGAACTGCACCTCCAGTACCATCACATTGAGTACTGGGGCCCCCCAGGGCTGTGTGCTCAGTCCCCTGTTGTTTACATTGCTGAATCATGACTGTGTAGCGACACACAGTTCCAACCACATCAAAAAGTCTAATGACATCGTGGGTCTCATCAGCAAGAACTACGAGTCAGCATGCAGAGAGGAAGTGCAGAGGCTGACGAATTGGTGTATAGACAACAACCTGTCTCTGAACAATGATAAAACCAAAGAGATAGTTGTTGACTTCAGGAGGACACGGAGGCCACTCTCCGCCACGGCTCCTCTGTGGAGATCATCAACAACACCAAATTCCTGGGTGTCCACCTGGAGGTGAATCTCACTTGGTCCTTCAACACCAGTTCCTTGCACAAGGAAGCCCAACAACATGTTTGCTTCCTGAGAAGGTTGAGGAAGGCCCAGCTTCCACCACCATCCTTACCACCTTAGAGGGACTATCGAGAGTATCCTGAGCAACTGCATCACTGTCTGGTTTGGAGATCCTACAGCGGATAGTGAGGATAGCTGAGACGATCATCGGGGTCTCTCTTCTCTTTATCGAGGACATCTACACCACACGCTGCATCCGCAAAGCCACCAGCATTGTGGCTGATCAGACACACCCATCACACACACTCTTCACCCTCCTACCAAAGCATTGGGCACTCACATCCAGACCGTGCAACAGCTTATTTTCATAAGCTATCCATCTCTTCAACAAAAAGGGACTGGACTGATACACACAAACACAACCACACACACACACACACACACACACACACACACACACACACACACACACACACACACACACACACACACACACACACACACATAATCACACACAAAATCACTCAGATAAACTCAACTACCTCAAAACATTGAGACTGATCTGATAAACAACACACGCGCAAACACACTGATCAACAACCATCTAAAAACTTTTTTATACCAACCTGTAAATGGTCTTTTTTACTTATTTGCACTTTTTTTTATCTTTGCTGCTATTTACAATGAATGTTTACTATTTACTGTTTCTCCTCAACTAATTATGTCATTACCATGAGGTATTGAAATGTGTCATGTTGTCGTGTGGTCACTTTGTCTCTCTTGTTTGCACATTTGCATGTGTACTTTATATTGTCTCTTTTGTATAGAAGTTAGATAGTTTTTCTGTTAACTTAAATATGTCAATATGTCTTGTCTCAGCGAGTCAGCTTACTGAGGTTTCTTAGTAAGCTAATTAGTTTTGTTAATTTATGTTGTTAATTTACTGTATGTTGTATGTAGGAGGAATGCTGTTTAGTTTTACTCTGGACTGAACTGGTTGAAATGACAATAAAAGCCTCCTTGAACTTGATAATGTCACGAGCAACCGAGGGATGAACACAGTAGCCTTAGCAGTTAGCCCGTGTTGCGTGGACGGTAAACCCAAACCATTGGTGACGTGATGAAGGGTTTGAGCTGAGAGGTGTGGAATACTGGGTGGATCCGGAGCGCCGCAGGCAGCTGGAGCCGATAGGTGACAGGGTTGACACGGAGGGTGATGCGATATGGACCGATGAATCTAGGCGAGAGTTTTTTGGACTCTGTATGGAGGTTTAGATTTTTGGTGGAGAGCCATACCTTGTCACCTGTGTGGTACAATCGTCCCGGAGCGTGTCGACGGCGATGTTGTGAGGTGTAGAGGGTATTGGCGTGGTAAATGGCCTCCTTGGCTTGAGTCCAGGACCGCCGACACCTTCGGACCAACTGTTGGGCTGAGGGTACTTCGACCTCCGGTTATTGATGTTCGAACATCGGAGGTTGGAAACCCTGGCATACCTCAAATGGACTCAGCTTTGTGGCGGAGGAGACATGGAGGTTGTGGGAGAGCTCTGCCCAAATGAGATAGCGAGCCCAGGAGCGCTGACGGTCGGCAACAAAGCACCTCAGGTAGCGCTCCAGTTGTTGGTTGGCCCGTTCCGTCTGACCATTTGTTTGGGGGTGATAGCCTGAGGAGAGACTGCAGGTAGAATTGATCAGACGGCAGAAGGCCTTCCAGAACCGTGCAGTGAACTGGGGCCCCCTGTCCGAGACGATGTCCTTTGGGAACCCATGCAGACGGACTACGTGCTCTAAAATCAGCTCGGCTGTCCCTTTGGCTGACGGAAGTCCGGGAAGGGCCACCAGGTGCACAGCTTTGGAGAACCGATCTATTATCGTCATGACGACGTTCTTCCCTTCGAATACCGGCAGGCCCGTGATAAAGTCGACGGCAATGTGCGTCCAGGGTCGACGGGGAACTGGGAGTGGTTGGAGTTCCCCCGGTGTCGGTTGGTTAGAGGTCTTGGCCCTGGCACACACTGGGCACGCCCGAACGAACTCCTCGACGTCCTTGGCCATGGAGGGCCACCAAAAGGCGCGCTGGATAGTGCCCCGACAGCGGTGAAGAATGGCCCCATTTAATGACGTCGGCTTTGACGGTTCTTGGAACGAAAAGTCGTCCAGGCGGCGCACCTGCCGGTTCGGTCTCCGTGGCTTGCGCCTGGCGGACCCTCGTCTCCAGGTCCCAACGGAGTAGCGCGATGAACTTAGAGGGTGACAGGACAGGCGCGGGGTCCCCCTCATGTTGTCGGGAGAGGGCGTCGGCTTTGGTGTTTTTTGACCCCGGACGGTAGGATAGATGGAAATTGAAATGCTCGAAAAAGAGAGCCCACCGCGCCTGCCTGGGGTTGAGTTGTTTAAGGGTCTTGATGGAGCTGAGGTTTTGGTGGTCAGTCCAGACGATAAATGGTTCTCTGGCACCCTGGAGCCAGTGTCGCCATTCTTCCAATGCCCACTTTATGGCCAGCAGCTCACGGTCCCCCACCCCGTATCGCTGCTGAGTGGGGTTAAATTTTTTGGAGAAGAAACTACAAGGGTGTAGTTTCTGGTCTGGACCTCGCTGGGAGAGAACCGCCCCAGCGCCCACCTCTGAGGCGTCCACCTCCACAACGAATGGTTGATCGGCATCTGGATGGAGGAGAATCGGAGTGGTGGTGAATCGGTGGCAGAGTTTGGAGAAGGCGTTGATGGCTGTGGAGTCGAGTTGGAAGGGACAAGATGAGGAGCGAGTCAATGCGGTCAGGGGTGCTGCGACTGTGCTGTAGCCCCGGATAAAGCGACGATAGAAGTTCGTAAACCCGAGAAACCATTGAAGCTGCCTGAGAGTCTTGGGTAGGGGCCAATGATGTACAGCTTCCAGTTTCTGTGGGTCCATGGCCACACCCTGGGACGAGATGACAAAACCCAGGAACGTGGTGGAGCGCTTGTGAAAAGCGCACTTCTCCAGCTTACAGTACAGTCGGTGGGCGAGCAATCTCTTAAGAACTGCCCTGACGTGTCGGATGTGGACGTGGAGTAGATGAGTATATCGTCTAGGTAGACGAATACCCACTTTCCCAACATGTCCCGGAGAACATCATTGATGAACTGCTGGAAAGCTGCAGGAGCGTTACAGAGTCCAAATGGGATGACCAAACTCTCATAGTGTCCAGTAGGGGTGATGAAGGCCGTCTTCCACACATCGCCCTCTCTGATACGCACCAAGTTGTAGGCGCTCCGGAGGTCCAACTTTGAGAAAATGGTGGCACCAGAGAGGGCGTCCAGGGCTGAGTTGGTAAGCGGCAGCGGGTGTCAGTTTTTTAGGGTGATGTTGTTTAACCCCCGGTAGTCGACACATGGAAGTAATTCGCCCGAACTCTTCTTTATGAAGAAAAACCCCGCGGCAGCGGGCGAGGAAGAGGGTCGGATGGTACCCTATCGGAGAGCGGAGGACACATACTCCTCCATTGCCCGCATCTCGGTGGAAGAGAGAGAGTATAGACGGCAGCGAGGTGGAGTGGAGCCTGGCTGGATCTCAATCGCCGGGTCATAGGGGCGATGCGGAGGAAGGTGGTTAGCACGTCTTTTACAAAAGACCTCAGCCAGGTCACGATATGCTGAAGGGATGGCGTTGGTGTCGACATCGGGGGCCTCGGACTCCCTAGAGCATGTCCCAGCCGGCGCCTGTAGGCAGAGTTCGAGGCAGGTCGGGCCCCATTGTAGGATCCGGTTTTGAGACCAGGAGATGAGAGGGTCATGCTGGAGTAACCAGGGGTATCCTAGGATGATGGGTGACGAGGAAATGGAGGTGAGGTGGAAGCGGATCTCCTCGTGGTGTTGGTCAATGGTGAGGGTGATGGGCCGAGTCTGGGTGGTGATAGGGCTGGAGGAAAGGGGCCGACCATCGACGGACGTCACTCGAACCGGCTGGGATAACGCCTCAGTCTCCACCCCCAATCTCTTGGCATAGGAGGAGTCAATAAAGTTCCCGGCGGCCCCGGAGTCGATGAACGCGGAACTTTTGACTCGTCTGTGGCCAAATTGGAGGTGTACCTGAACCATGAGACGCGAGATGCTGGGTGTGGTGACGGCGAGATGGAGGTGACTCGGTGAGCTGCCCCCCTGACTCACTGGGCCTGATCGTTTCCCGGGCGTGAAGGGCATATCGCTCTATGGTGTGCCGCTGACCCACAAGAGGCGCAGAGTCCCTCCCTGAAACGTCGTTCTCGCTCTGCAGGGTTCAAGGAGGCGCGTCCTAGTTGCATGGGTTCCCCGGCTCCCGTGTCAACCACGGCGGGAGGTGGAGACCCAGCAGACGCCCTAGTGGTGGTGGTGAAAGCTGGTGATCGGGGCGTGGAATGTGAAAAAAGGGGCGTGATAGGCGGCAGGGTTCGGGGGGCTGGCTTCGGACGAGCGAGCAGGCGCTGGTCAATCCGGAGGGCGAGCTGAACCAATCCCTCCAGTGTAGCTGGAAGCTCTCGTCCGGCGAGTTCGTCCTTGATGCGAGAAGCCAGTCCTTCGTAGTAAGCCGTCCGGAGGGCGGCATCCCCCCAGGTGGTCTGCACGGCGAGGGTACGGAAATCCGCGGTGTAGCGGCTCACGGACAACCCACCCTGCCGCAGATGGTACAATTTGCTGTCGGTCTCCACCTCAGCAGCAGGATGTTTGAAGGTCAGTTTGAGTTGGCAGGTGAATTCTCCGTATGAATAGCCTGTGTTCGAATCTGACCTGAGAACCGCCGTGGCCCACTCAGCTGCCTGCCCAGATAGCAATGAGACGAGAAGTGCAACGCGCAGTCGGTCTGTGGAGTACCTGGTGGAATTGAACTCAAACACAAGATCTAATGCTGTTAAAAACACACTGCACTTCCCATCTGTGCCATCCCACTTATCTGGTAAAGCAATGAAAATGTCAGAGGGGGGAGGAGGGGGCGGCGCTGCCGCCGCTGCGGGGGACGTGGCAACAGCCGCCTGAACAGCCGTCTCGCGGAGGGTCACGTTCTCCTGCCGCAGCTCCGGCGCAAAACCGCGACGTCTTGGAGCTCCTTTTGGAGAGACACGACTTCACCACGGAGCTCATTGATCAGCTCGGCATGCTGGTCAACCACAGCACAGAGGCGAGCAAACTCCGCTGGGTTTACTGCTTTAGGCTCAGTCATTCTGTCACAAGCAACCGAGGGATGAACACAGTAGCCTTAGCAGTTAGCCCGTGTTGCGTGGACGGTAAACCCAAACGCGGAAGCAGCGCAAGCAGTCAGGATAACCACGCGTTTACTCTTAGAACTCTCTTACACAAAGAGCAAGGATCTACACAAATAAACCCGCGTTCTGGCAACACACACTCAATCAAGGAAGCGATCTGAATAGGTGAGTACTCACAAAATAGTTGGTGAAGCGATAGCGAAGGCATGAATGAACTCAATGACTGAGCGATGTGACGCGCCATCTTGTTTCCTTTTATGCTTTCTGAAAGCGCGACCGGCTTACTTCTGGGTCCTCGTGCCGGTCGCAGAGCGAGTGTGCATGACAGATAAGTTAAATCAGGTGTGCTTGGAGCTGAGAAAACACTCAAAGATAGGACAGGGGCCATCCTGAGTTGAGAATCACTGTTTATGATACTGTGATTTTGAGTGTCCAACTACTAGTGAAACACTGGGATAAGTGCATTAGTGTAGCAGGTGATTATATAGAGAAATACATTTAGATTTTATTCTCATAACTGTGTTTAGTTATTATGCACAATCAAAAGTCTTGGTTTGACTTGAACACTACTTGCATATGTCAAAGGGGTGTTTCATGAATTTGAATCCTGATTGATGTAATTCAAACATGGATTGGTGAGTTGAATTTCCCTCTGTCATACACATGGGGGGCATGTTCTCTGGTAGGATGCTTTAAGGATTTGGGGTTAAATGATGTGTGCTTTGCTGATCCACGTTTTTCACATAACCTATTTTTATATAAGATTTTCTATAGGAGAACTCTATAGGAGAATTGTTACCTTCCTAACCAGCAGTTTTCTCATTTCCTGGAGTTTAAGTATGTATTCTGCCAATCAATAACTTCCTGCTCATTCTCTATAGAAACTGCAAATAGCCATTTACACTTTTTGTGCGTACGTTTAAAACCATTTATCTTAATACATTTTTTTTTTTTGGTATGACCCTTAGTCTCTTACTTATTGTTTAAGACTTTTTCAGGTATTTTGCCTGGGTTATGAAGATTTTTAAAATATATGTCTTTAAAAGGATCCTCACACTGTATTTCACTCACTACTTTTAGACAAAATCTTAAAATAAATTGTAACTGTGTGGATGTGTGTTTGATAATATTTTTTATTGAATATAACAGTATTTAGGATTTATTTATTTGTTGTGAAAAAGGTTTGAATTGTGTCAAAGGAAAAAAATAACATTTAGTAATACAGTGTGATGTTCCTGACTGTGTGTTATATTGAATATATATCTGAAATCATAATCCACAGTACAGTTCAGTATCCAATCTGAAATTGTGTGAATTTTTTACACCTACGTCATACATCATTTAAGATATATCCTAGCTATTGTATATAGTATCTTAGACACTTGTACGAACTTGTAATGTTTAACCCCAGAGTAACAGGAAGCCGGGCACAGAATGAGAAGCAGTTAGGAGGAATCATGGTTTATTTTAAGTTCCTATATCAACATTACATGACATAGAAATAATCTTATTAAAAGGTACATTTATAGTTGTCTATTGGACAATGGAAAAACTAAGTATGTGTTCATTAATCAGGAAATTAAATGATATTCCATTTTTTTCTGGACCCAAGATGCAAATATACAGTACATGCATGACTTACACACTGTGCTGACAAGACATAAATAAAGTTCAATTGTAATAGGAAGGGGCGGCACGGTGGTGTAGTGGTTAGCACTGTCGCCTTGCAGCGCCAGGGACCGGGTTCAATCCCCGACCAGGCTCGATTCCGGTCTATGTGTGCATGAAGTTTGCATGTTCTCTCCGTGCTTGGTGGGTTTCCTCCGGGTACTCCGGTTTCCTCCCACAGTCCAAAGACATGTAGGTTAGGTTAATTGGCGTAGTGTGTGAGTGAGTGAGTGTGTGTGTGAGTGAGTGTGTGTCTGTGGCCTGCGATGGATTGGCACCCTGTCCAGGGTGTACCCTGCCATGTGCCCTAAGTCTTCTGTGATAGGCTCCAGGCCCCCCGTAACCCTGAATACAGGATTAAGCGGTATAGATGATGAGTGAGTGAGTGTAATAGGAAGGATGAAAGAGGGAATACACATAGGGCACTAGGGCATAAATAGTCCAATCTCAAAAATATTTAACCTGACGATAGGACATTACAATAAGCAAAACAAGGTTCATAGCTGTGACCTGAAATGAAACTAGGTAAAGGCGAGGGCGAGAAATAATGAATCTGAAATTAGTTATGTTTAAAAACGTACAACTGTTTGTGATTCAGTCAAGCGCTGTAAACAATTAGTACGTGCACAGGAAATAACAATAGGACACATCATACTGTGTCATTTTAATTTAAAGTGTGTGGGTGGTGCGGGGTGTTAATTGGCCTATTATAACCTATTTAAATGACTTACTTAGTAGAAAATTATCAGTTGTAGTTTCTGTGACAACCTTTGAGGTCAGACAACTTATTACGGCACTGGTGTATTTACTGATTCATGCCACTTTTTCACTACTTTGCTAGGAAGGCGTAAGATTGTAATCTGGAATAATATCACCTTTATACAAGTACAGAAACAAGAAACTCTAAATCTTAACCGCACACCTCCTTTTTTTAGGCTTTGGCATACTTCTACTACAACTGCACAGCTATATATAGTTTTGTGACTGTATAAAATACAGAGCAGCATATGTTTTGTGGTTATCATGCCATCCTGCCATAGAGCTGAGTTAAGAGAAATTATGACAGGAAGAAGAAAAGCGGCTCCAGCATGTACACCTACAACACCTACATACCCCAGTCTTCAAACTGGTGCGTATATATATGCCTGTTCCCTGCTCTCCTTGAAGTCTTCACTATGTGCTTTGAAGGATTTGTCAGTTTCTTAGTAATATTAACCGTTGCACTCTCATGTTGTGCAAATCAAAACAAGAAAGAGAGCAAGCACATTCTGCAGAACAGCAAACAGAATGATGCAAAACAGCAGAAATGTCTGTTCATTGTGCTTCAAAGTGTTTTCTTCTCCTATTTCTGGTAAATAAGAAAATGTAGTTTATTGTGATCATTCCTATATAGAGTATTGGTCAATAGCTTGCTGAAAACAGGTAAGCTGTATGCAGAAAAACAATCAGTTAAACAAAAATAATCGGTTCTAACACTCTATCTTTTTAATTAATCATTTTATTTTATGAATATTGACCAATTTGAATTTTAAAAATGGCAGCAATGCAAAAAATGTGTACAGCAACTGTTATCTATGTTAATAAAAAAAAAGGTTTTGTTGGTACATTGGTCAGGACTCACTCTCTCAATAATATCTTTACGTTTCATACATTGTAGGACCCGAAACCAAAGATCAAAGATTTTTGTCACAGCATCGCGCAAAACTGACAGGACAACTTGTCAGTAGGTAACTTACTGTGGGTATTTGTCTGAAGTTAAACCTGCACCATAAATTAAATCAAAATGTTGAGAAGAATTGAAGTTTTGACCAGTTTTGTGTCAGATTATGTCAAAGCATCAATTGGTTTAAAACTCGTTTTTCTCAAACGTAAATAAAATGTAAATAAAAAGCAGTAATGTGAAACGCCACTATGAGATAAAACATGGGTCATTAGATACAAACCTAGAGTCCAATGTGTTGTGTGCTAAAATACCACCCCCCCCACCCCCCCACCCCCCCCCACACCCCCCGGCATGGATTGCCTCCCCCTACATACAATGCCTTGCAAAAGTACTCACCCCCCTTTGGCATTTTTCATGTTTTGTTATTACATTATAACCTGTAAATTAAATGTTTTTCTTAATCTAAATTTTAGGTGATGGATCTGCACAAAATAGTCTAAGTTGTTGAAGTGAAATGAGAAAAAAATATAAAAATATATAATTTATTTAAATATAAAAATATGAAAATTGGCATGTGCATATGTATTCACCCCCTTGCTATAAAGCCCATCAAAAGTTCTTCTACAACCAATTACTTTTAGAAGTCACATAATTAGTGAAATGAAGTCCACCTTTGTGTGATCTACGAAGTGTCACACGATGTAAGTGTCACACAACACCAGTAAGCAAGAGGCATCACACCTGAAGATCTAGGAGCTCTCCAAACAAGTCAGAGCAAAAGTGTTGAGAAGTACAAGTCAGGGATAGGTTATAAAAAAATATCCAAATGTTTGATGATCCGGAGCACTATCAAATCCATCATCTTGAGAGGGCCATCGACCAAAACTCACAGACCGGGCAAGGAGGGCATTAATCAGAGAGGCAGCACAGAGACCAAAGGTAACCCTGAAGAAGCTGCAGAGTTCCACAGCAGAGACTGGTGTATCTGTGCATGGGATCACAATAAGCCATATACTACATAGAGCTGGGCTTTATGGAAGAGTGGCCAGAAAAAAAGCCATTACTAAGTGTTCAAAATAAGAAGTCACGTTTTGGGTTTGTCAAAAGACATGTAGGCGACTCCCCAAATGTATAGAGGGGGGGGTGTTCTGGTCAGATGAGACTAAGATTGAACTGTCTGACACAAACCCAACACATCCCAGCACCCCAAGAACACCATCTCCACAATGAAATATGGTGGTGGCAGCATCAGGCTGTGGAGATGGTTTTCAGCAGCAGGGACTGGGAAACTGATCCGAGTCGAGGGAAAGATGGTGGTGCTAAATACAGGGATACAAACGGAACCCATGAAGGAGCTGGAGCAGTTTGAGCAAACTCAAAGAGACTTATCCGAAGCGACTTGCAGCTGTAATTGTTACAAAAGGTGGCTCGACACAGTACTGACTTTAGAGGGGTGAATAGTTATGCACGCTATAATGACACAGTTATGCACGCTATAATGACACTTTTTCAGTGCTTGGATATCTGTCTGAAGTTTAACCTGCACCATAAATAAATAAAAATTTATGTTGTATAAAAGCAGATTTAATAATCTACTTCTCAAATAAACTACTAATAAGTTACTTGTTGATGTGCCGTTTATGAAATGCCAGGGAAGTCTTACAATAGTAATATATAAAAATGAATCATTAAGAGGGAAATTAAAAATATATCATATAAGAATTTAAATTGTTTTGGTTGTTGCTTCTTTATTGCATGAAAAAGATTCTGCTTCCTTTAGGGCATTGCTTTATGCTGGTAGGCAGGGATGAAACATGTGCTTCTTCACAATGATTAAGCATAAATGTATATTTATGAATAATGAGTAACCTTGATTACAATTGGAAGGAAAAAAACTTGTTACATTTTATAATTGAACCTTGAAAGTATCCATTACAATTACTAAAGGTGTCATTTTCTCGTTCAGCCAATAACTGTACACAGTTTCAGATTCAGATTCAAGTTCAGATTTAATTATCTTTATAGTACAGGTATCAAGTACATATAAAGGGAAGCTGAGATTCTCTGTTTAATAAAAACAATTCTTTATTAACAGTTTTTGTTACAATTCAGTTTAAAGAATACAATGGATGTTAATAAAAAAAGAAAAAGAATCATCTCAATCTATCATTTTCTGTGACTTATGTCACATTTTAAAAGTAATTTATAATACACAAATACAGTTAAAAATAGCTTTATATGGCTTTTTGCAATCTTCATACTTTTACCTTGGGTACCATGCTGTAGCCTAAGTGTACTGTTTATCAATAAAAGCTTGTTTTTTTTTTTTGTATACTATTTACATTTCATCATATCCTTGCAGCATTTTCCAATAGAGATTATTTGAAATCTTGAAATAACCTTGTGAATACTAATGCATTTAAAATTCTGGAGCCAACTGTGATCATTTGACAGTCTCTTGGTCATAGTTTTTCCTACTGTATACTTGTCCAATAAGACAGTAGTTTCTGGACATAATCACAATATACTATAAAGATAATAAGCATACATACAGTATGTTTCAGCTAGACTCTTGATAATCATAGAATTTTGAACAGGTTCTAGCTTTACATAAGAACAGATTCAGTGACATAGAAAAGATATTCAGGTGGATTATGGTCATCAGTTAACAGATAGTAATTAGTTAACACATGTTGTCAATGTGCCAATTCTTACAATATATAGAATGTATCCTTCTAACATCATTTATTAATCAAGGTTATTCTTGTTATTATTACTATTATTAACATTATTTTATCATTATTATTTTATTTATTTATTTATTTTTCAGATTGTTGGATTTCTAAAATTCAATATGATCTTTCCTCTAGTTACTCAGATAGGATGGCTCTTAAGTGTTGCTAGAGCTGTTTTCAGGCATGCTTTTTGAAGAAAGTGATGCAGGCATGTAACCCTTAAAGAGGCTCATTACTCTCTGCTTGTACGTCTTAATTGCAAAAAAGTAGATGACAGGATCCAGGCAGCAGTTGAGGTTCATCATGGATACAGTGATCTGAAGAGACATCTTGAAGGCCTTCTTTTCCTCACAAGAAGGTTTACGGAAAAGTCTGCGCACCATGAACTGCATGATGTTGACATGGTAGGGGCAGAAGCACAGCATAAAACTCAGCAAAATCAGCAATATTATGTTCTTGGCCCTGCTGCTTTTCCCTGACTTGCCAGTCATAGGGTTCTCTTTGGCCATTTTGGAAAGCTTGGAATTGATTTGGCTGTAGCAGCCCAGGATTAGGCCCAGGGGCAAACAGAACCCAACAACACAGGCAAGCAAAAGCACATATGGTGTTTTAGATGATTCATCCAAGTTGGAGTACTCCATGCATGTTTGGTGACCTTCCCACTCTTTTATCATGCTCCTGAAGAGCATAGGAGATGTCTCCAGGAAAACAATTGCCCAGACCAGGATGCAGATACCTCGCACCACCTTCAGGCTCCTCAGCTTTGGACACTTGTGTGGATGCACCATGGCCAGGTAGCGGTCAGCACTGATGCAGGTCATGAAAGCAATGCCCGTGTAGGTGTTTGAATAGAAGACAAAAGCAGTGAGTCTGCAGAAAAGATCTCCAAAGGGCCAGTCAAAACCACGGATGTAGTAGGTGATGCGACCGGGAAGAGCGAGTGTGAAGAGGGTATCAGAGATTGCCAGGTTGATCAGGTACAGTGTGGTGGAATTGAACTTCTTCTTTTTCTGGCTAGTGATGTACAGGACAAGGCTGTTGCCAGAGACACTGACGACGAGCACAAAAATGTAGAAGATAGGAAAAAGAATCTGAGCTGATTCTTTGGAGGTGAACACATTGCAGGTTTGGTTGGAGATACTTTCATTTGATGGAGATTGCGTGTCCATTTTCTTGGTGTAAGAAACAAAAACATTGAGTGAAACATTCGCTTCAGAAATTGTTTTTCTATAGAATATTTGCATAATAGATCTGTTTTGCCATGTGTTACTGTTAAATATGCTATGATGATAAATGATGATAAATAATTGCAGTTTAAATTGTAATCTAATATAAGATAAAGGATATTATGTAACAGCTGATGGTATTTATGGCAAACTTTATGGATAACTTTAATAATAAAAAAAAGACTTACATTTAATTCAGCAGGCTTGATGGATCACAGTAACAGCAGATGTTGCTTTCTGTGCATGTGGGTTGTGAAGTGAGTGGGAGCTGTGTCGGCAAAATTTTGTTGAGCGACAACTTCAGAAACACACACCTACTCCACTCACTGAAGAGTCATTGTCAGAGACTATTTTGCCCAGAATCTTTTGCGTGACAAAATTCTGTTAAATTCCATTTTGCTTTGACATCAGCCAGTTCCTTTAAAATGTGGTCACAGGGACATACCCAGTGTAAATGTCAAGAGGTCCTACATGTCTTATCAGTCAACAGGTTAAACGTAATGATGCGTGGTGTTTAATATCGTGTTACACCGAAACCTGTATTATTATTTTTCGTTTAATAATATATATATATATGCATACATATATTAATTTCAGTGTCAGGCAAATATCATGTTTTTTTTTTTCATGAACAAACCACAGACACCTGCCATTGTAAGCTGACCTATTTAGAAAGAGGATGTTGAGGTAAGATGTGTTTGCACAGTATCCACAAAACAAAACATGAGGAAGATCAGCGTATGCATAGTATACATCTCATACACTGGAATTAAGATTTTTTTTCTTTTTCAAAAGGCAAAGTGCATAAACTTCTTACTATATTTAAAGATAGGAAACCTGAATGTACTCAATATAATGAGATTCTAAAGAAAATTATTGAAGGCAGAATTGAGCAGCGCAGCAGAAGTTGTGATAAGGAGTGTGGTTTTGGCAGGTTTGTATGATCACCACCTCTCGAATCTCCACTTTCTAAAAGTAAACTTCACAGGAGCAGTGTGACTGTTTATCAAAGATGATGCCGGCTCGCACTTATTACACAAGTCTAAATGACATTTAAATACAGGGCAGATGACAAATTGAAGCAAAACTAAATCTGGCTTTGTTATGTTGTGTTTTGTTATCAGGCATTGCATTGACTGATCATCTTTATCCTACACCCTAAAAAACACTGTTAAAACAACCCAGTTTAAGTTGTTTTTAACCCAGCTGCTGGGTAAATATTGGACCAACTACATGCTGGGTTAATTTAACCCAGCAACATGGGTTATTTGTTTAACCCAGCAAGAAGGGTAAAATATTCGATCCAATATAACTGGATTATACCTCACGAATCGGTTATTATTATTTTTATGTTTTACATGTATATGGGTAAAACAGTTTAAACAGTGAAAATACTTTGATATACTGGTCTATTACAAAAGAAAACAAACAAAAAAAACTCCAAGTTTTGCAAACCATACATATATGCAATAAACACCAAATTACATGTACCAATCATAGAAATTTTTTTTTTTTTTTTTTTTTAAATACAAGATCAGATAACACAAAAGGAGTTCTACAGTGACATCATTACGATACTATTACTGAGAGGCACTTATGCCTGAGAGCAGTGCTGGTCATTATCTCCCAACATGGGGATGTAGGAGTTCGGCCTTGACACTTCAGTCTGCTGGAGATATTCCACAGTGTCGGTTCCAACCTTAGAAAGAAAGAAATTAAAGAAAGTAAAAGTTTATGAAAAAATTGAGAGGGTTGGCTAGTATGCATATTTGTAAGAAGATTAGTGTTTTAAACACCCCAGATTTTTATTGTCTCAAGCACTGAGATTAATAAAGTTCTAATGTTAATGTGGTTGTTAACACTAGCAACCTAGCTAAATGCTAGCATCATGCTTGCACTACAGTTAACAGTTTAGTTTTCATTCATCACTTCACCATCTTCACACACCCTGCAAGCATTTTACAAAGAAAGCTAAAAAGCTCAGACATTTTTGCAGTTTCTTTCATACACAGGTGGGGTGTTTTCTTTTGTTTGGCTAGCTAGTAGCCATTGTCAGGTAAACTAGCATGCTATAGCACAGACCAGGCTGAAAGTTTAAGTGTAACATGGTAACAGTAATAAATGTTACATATAGTGAACAAATTCAGTCATAGGTGAGTGAAAGTGTGTATACAGATCTTGTATTAAATGTTTTTTCCCACGGCTCCAAAAAAAAAAAAAAGACACAACGTTGATGCAGCCACTGAATACACCAGTGAACTTCGGGGGAGGGGCGGTCTTGTCTGTGATGTTAGCTGTCACTGGGTTAAACAAAAAGTACCCAACTCACAGTAAATAACCCAGAAAAATGACCCAACAGAGGCAACCCAGCATTTGGGTAGTAAAAATAACCCAGCATTTTTTAGTGTGTAATTTGAGACATCCCTCAAGTAGTAGTCAAACACATTACTAAGATACATATTTCTGGTTTTTATAAGTAGCCTGCTTATATGTGCAATTTACTGTAGTAATGATATATGCTGATTTTTATACGCAAGGCATCAAAACGAGACTTTTGATTGGGCAGAATAACAACACAATTATAAGAGTAAAAACTACCTTTATTTCTCTATATAATCCCCTGCTATGGTAATGCACTTATTCCAGTGTTTGACTCCTGCTTGAATACCATCAAGCAATGAAGTGTACATTATACTTAAAAGTAAAAAGTTTTCTCAGTACGCCAAAAACATGATCAGACTGATTGCTTCATCTCTGAAACACTGGCCACCCAGGAATTCCATTAAACCATGGCCTCAACCATGTGTAAATGACTTGGCGTGAGGCCAGAACTGTATGGTGCATGTGGCAATAACTTTAATCCAAGTTCCTGTAACGTAGAAGTTTTGTTTGTGAATGATTGTTGGTACTGTTCCCACAAACAGAACTAATCTGTCATAGATAGGACAAGTTATCTCATCACCATACTGTGCTTTAATTCCTCTGTAAATATCAATGGGTTTTATGGCTTCATTCAGTTAAAGTCTTTATTTGACTTGAACACGCCGTCGTAGATCTGTGCATCAGTACATTATAAAAATGTTGCTTGAATTAAAAAAGCAGATGCACAGTTTTAGGTAAACATAAAGTAAATAATAATAAGATGAACGTTGCAACTAAACTGCATATGTATATATATATATCTAATTGAAACACATAATGATGTTCCATATCAGTCATACATGAGACAAAGGGTATTAAAAACTAGCCATTGCAGATATATCTGAAACAAATATACAATATTCCCGGTACAATTTGAATGCAACTAAAGTTACAGTAAATACAGGTGTAGTTCAGTCTAATGTTTGTATAATGCATAGCTTTCTACTATCCAGGTTTGTTGTAATTGAAGTTGATGACTTTAGACCAGCAAAAGGTCACTAGCTGGCACATCTCACATGCAGTCATGACACACCATACTTAGGTCACACCACACAGGCCGCGTGTAGACGGCATCACCTGCAAGTTAACACCCTGCAGATTTCATGCTCCATTAATTCGGCTGCACAGAGTTAAAGATCTCTCCATTCTAAGAACGCTGCAAAAATAAAATGACACTGATGTTTCGCACGCGCAGTAGGGAAGGTTTCCTTCTTTCTAACAGTCCTAGAGCACGCTTAAGCTTTCGGTATTTGAATACCTCATTAGTACATTCAAGTCTATTTGAGAAGTAGGACATTCTAAGAAGACAAAATTGCAAAATTAGGGCAAAGAAGAAATAAATGAGAAAAAGAAGCCAAAGAATGCTTACTGGATTTAGCAACAGTATAGTATAGTTCTATACCTGTGATTTACATTGCTTACCCTGTTATCATGCCTTCTGTGAAAATGCGGGGGAATTACAGGGTGCCATACTGAAACATTCAAGTATGTCTAGCAATGCCCGAGTGTGTATATGTGGTGCTGATGGCTCTGTGACAGAAAGGTTTTCGAATATTGAAAGTGACGACCCAGCATGAGACATGCATGAAAGTCACTTCTCAGAAATCTGACCTTTTTATTTTTCGTTCTTGAGGGGAGGGAGGTCAGAGTGAAACTGATTTGGGGGGAATTATGCATAAGACAGAGAAGCTAGAGCTCCATAAAATTTCCTTGACAGCAAATTAGATTTAAAAGAGTTTACACCAAATGCACCAATGTGCTGAGTGCTATAGAATGTTCAGTACTTAACATAAATAAATCAATTCAATCTAATCAAACGTATGATTATCATACATGTGTCATTCAATTAAAACCAAGACTCTTAGCCACACTAAAACATTCGAAAGGTGCAAATGTTTTAAAGAATGCCATTCCTGTGATCATTCAGTGGCTGATCCTTGAAAACCGACTGATACAGTAAATTGTTGTCAACTTGCAGAAAAGATTCTTCTGTCTGTGGGAACTGTCCACACAATCATTCAACACCACTTGCACATTACCGGAATTTGTCTGGGAGATGCCATCACATCCTTGTACAGTCCTGATCTTACTCCAAGCCATTTCCACATGTTTGGACCACTAAAGGAGCTCCTGGGAGGCCAGTGTTTCAGATGAGTAGCAAACTTCCGGGGTGTCTTTATGACTAATCTGTAATATAAACAGATAAAAGATAAAAAGATAAAAAAACTTCTGAACTGCTGGTAACTTCACACCTTCAAGTGTGTCAGAAACTGTGTAGCATTACTGGAAATCACGGTAATAACTTTTATACCTACTCACATGCTTGTGGAAAGTAAAAAGTCATACTGACAGAAGTGAAATAAGTATTTTTTTCATAAATCCTTAAATGCACAGTAAGGTACGCCAGGAAAAGGAGAGCATCATATTTAATTGCTTAGAATTTTTTTTTTATCCACCGATATTACAGAAACATCTTCATGGATTCCTTACTGTTTTTACAGGTATGATCAAACTAAATGTTTTTACATTTTTGAAAATGGTCCTTGAAATTTGATTGATAACTTGTTGCCAACTTATGGAAAAGTTGCATCTATCTGTGTGAAAGGTACACACGTCTATCATTCATCAGCACCACTACAACTCTGGAAGGAACTCTGGGAATCTGGGAGCTATTTCCAAATCCTTTGTACAGTCCTGTCCTCACTCCAAGCCATTTCCACATGTTTGGGCCATTAAAGGAATTCCAGGGAGGCCAGCATTTCAGATGTGAAGCAGGCAGTCTGATCATGGCTCTGGCATACCGAGAAATTTTTATACCTGGATGGTATACAAGCACTAGTGAAACACTGGAGTAAGTGTATTGTAGTGCATAACTGTGTTACATTACTCTGCGCAATCAAGAGTCCTGGTTTGATTTGAACTCCATTCATATATACATTATATAACAATGAGCTGGTCTGAAATTATGCACAAAAAATATGTTCTTTGTTCCCATTTATCTGTTCAATCTGTATCTAAATCTACAGTAATACGTGTAGCAAATGGAGCGGATTTAGATGCAGACTTTGTTGTAACAATTTAGATAGGTTAAAAAAAGCATAAAGCTGATTGAACAGATATAATTGTACAAAGAACATGTTTTTTTGTGCATAATGGAGAATATACTGTATTATACAACTGTATCATGCAGTTTGCATTCTTCACTAGGTAATCACATGTTTTAAGATAAACAGTAAAATTAATATGTGCATAATATCAAATGAAAAATAGCAAACAAAAAAAAGGAATTATTAAATAAAATGTCAAATGCATTGTTGCAAAAACAAAATGCAGTTATGGGCAATGCAGTTAATGTCTACGATGACTGTGTGCTGCTGTTTAAGAGTGCTGCGAAGAAAAAGAATCGTAGAGCACTGCGCTAAAATCAGAAACAGAAGTGCTTTGACAATATTCATGCCCGCAGTCTAATGCAAAAATAAATCATGTCCTGGTTTTAAACTTTTACCTGAATGCCTGAAGCCAGACCCATTGCATGGATCAGTGAAGCAAAACACTTAAGTGAATTTAGCAACTTCCTCCTTATCTGTTTTTCTTAGAATGAGATCTCAGGGGTTCAGAAGTGGCATATTCTGAATGCCACAGAAACTGCTACATTACATAAATGAATCCTGTCTACACAATCAGATAATGTGTGCACACGAGCCATGCTTTATTTCCACGAATGAGTTTCTGAAAATGCACGTGCGCAATTATCTACTTAATCATTTTAAATATAAAATGTAACTTACAGTTTAATTGTATGAAACAAGACATTAGCTACATTTTGTCAAAACAAACTATTTAAAAAGAAAAACACGATTTTATATTGTGATGAACCCATTTCGTCAGTATGATCCACCCAAGTATTATTTAGTAGTATTTGTTTGTTATGTTATCATGACGTCACTGATCTTACTGATTACACAAGGTCAAATGTGAAATATATGTAAAATGGCTCTACAATGGTTGTGTTTATATTTATTTATGTATATTTACAAAATTATGTGTGTAACTCTGAAACAAAATGAAAGATTAACTTAAACTATAATGGAAGAAATAAACCTTTGTCAAAATTGCATGACTTTATTAACAAATAAGGTGTTAGTTGCTAGAAATGACCACTAGGGGGAACTAAACACTACACTTGGAGAAATGCAAACAAAATCTTAAGAAAATCCTGGAGGGATTCCCACTCCCATGCTGGATGCAGAAATTTATGTCTAAGAATATCTGTGAGATAAAAAAAAAAAGGAAAGAATAAGAAAAGATTGAGACAGTGTTGCAAGAACAGGTAGTTTTTCACACACACACTCACACACACACACACACACACACACAGACACACAGGACATCTGAATGTACTGCTCAGGTGTATGTGTGTGTCACCTGCATTTAATGGCACAGCTTCACCTTCTTCTACCTGCATCCAGTTCAATACAAGCCCCTCTGTACTTCTCTCACTTCCCAGCTCCATGGAGCCGTTACTGCATAAACATTGTGGATGAATGGTAATGATACTGTGAAATATCATTTTTGGGACGGCTCTCTGGGTGTGAAATGGAGAGCAGTGAGACTCTGGTTGCCTTTGAAGCTGCCCTGCCCCGGCGCATATGGCCAGGCCTCCCGCTGGCTCTTTGTTGGTGGCGATGGCAGTTCTTTGTCGTTGGCCTCATGTGGCTTGTGTCCGTTCCCATCATCACCAATTACACGTCGCTCTCCGGACAGCCATCTTTAACCATTGCAGTCAGCACCACTTGCGTGAACACACCCTGCGCGCATTTCTCTGCCTGTCTGATTTAGAGCTCTGTTTAATTACTGCACCAAACAGACAGTGGCACCTGCAGTGCTTTTCAGGAACAGGGTGGCCTAAGTGGGTGAATGGTCTGGAGGTATGTGTATGTGCACAATACAAGAAATAAAACTGTTTTTTGATTGTGTTGTTGGGGGTGAATGAATAGATATGGCTATTATAAAAGGCTGAGATTTTCAATGGACCCGTATGTGTTTGTCTGTGTTTGTGTATGTGTGTGTGTGTGTGAATCTATAGACACGGCCTTATTGTAGCTGATAGCGTCGTAGTGCTATAGACTGACAGTGTGTGCCAGGCCTGGCTGTGGGCTGTGTGAAGAGTTAAACCAGGACTGGATTCTCAATTGCACTCAGTGGGGGAGAAGTACTCAGCTCCCGGGGACCCCACAGCCAGCTGGCTTCACACAGATGAGCTGCGCCCTGATTGTCTGCCACGCAGTGTGTGTGTGTGTGTGTGTGTGTGTGTGTGTGTGTGTGTGTGTGTGTGTGTGTGTGTGTGTGTGTGTGTGTGTGAGAGAGAGAGAGAGAGAGAGAGAGAGAGAGAAAGAGAGATTGAGAGATGGAGAGAATGAAAAAGAGACAGAGAAACAATTATATTTTTATATACATATATTTTTACCTAAAACCTATGTCAATTATAAAAATAGATATTTCTAAATTTCTCAACAATTTCGCAACAGAAACTTTTTGTGTCTAATCTGTAATATAAAGAGTGGAGATAAACCTCCTGAACTGCTGATGACTTCACACCTTTCATGGTGTCAAAAACCGCACAGTTCATGTGTAACATCGGTTGCAGTCACAAGGCAGGTAACATCTTTTACACCTATGCGTGTGGAGAATAAAAAATCATACTGACAGTAGTGAAAGAAGTATTTTTCTATGAATCCCTAAATGCACATTTGCTGATGAGGCCAAACACCACATAAACCATGATACACAGGGAAAGGAGAGCATCATATTTAATTGCTTAGTATTGTTTTTTTGTTTTTTTTTTCATCCAAATGACTTTTATCCAAAGACATTACAGAAACATGTGCATGGATCCCTTACTGTTTGAACATGTTTTTGGCCTGATCGAACTGATGCCCTGATTACACAATATGTTATTATAGATACTATTTGTGTCAGACAGTTGCTTGACATCAAGTCTATCACTAGATATGATAAAATATAGGTAATAGAAAGAAAAAACAAATGAAGGAACAAATAAACGAGCAAACGAACGACAGTCATCCATGTCAACACAATGTCTATGAACTTAATAAAGTAGTTTATTAGTTTATAGTAATGCGGTTTTATTCTAAGAGAATATCATTTACTATTATAATACAGCACAATAGTGACAATAGTGGATAAATGAGAAACATTTGTTAACTGAGGATTCACTGTAATTCCCATTAGACACAGACCGTAACAAACCGAGACTAAACACTCCCAGGGTATTGGATTAGAAGCTTTGAGTTTCACTACGCCACAGTGTCATAAGTACTATTGTTAAACACTGTTGTCTGTCTGTGTGTGCTGGTTCTTGTCTGCAGACATTTCCATTTCCTTGGCTCACATGACTACTGGTTTTCACTCCATCTGAGCCAAAGCCCATATTTTGGATGTCATCTTGGCTACTTTTACACTGTTTCCTTCACAGAGCGTGGACTAATTATTTGAGCAGCGCTGCTCAGCAGCTAACGGAGTGACAGTTGGTATTATCGGAGTGATCAGGCTGGTCCTAGGCCCCAAGCCATTTGATGTATATTAACTATAATTGGTGCCATGGCCGCAATGATGTTTAGTAAACCCTCGTGCCGTTTTCCAGAAGGATGCCCGGGAGGAATTTGTGGTGGAGGCTGGTCCTTGGAGATATCGCCTAAGAGATATTCAACGTGACGCTCCTTACTATAGCTAAAGAGTGAAATTTCAAAATAAATCTATGATTAATGTAAAGTAACAAATAAAATGTTTGAACACCTTCCAAGATAAACAAAAAAGAAATCACATTAGGTTATCTTTCTTTCATGAAATCATTGATCTGTCACATTAGTAGCTGTACTATTTCCTATAAATTCGTGTTTATTAAGCTCCATATTTTTAGAACTTTGATATCATTGTCATTAGCAACAATCGCTAACAAATAGGTGTCACTTATTTGTTTATCAATGTTTTGTTAATGTTTTTTTTTTATAATTTCATTCTAATCATATTAACAACATTAATAATAATAATAATAATAATAATAATAATAATAATAATAAAATGATGCAATGATGATCATCGCATCGGAATGATATTACAGTACAAAGGGTTAAACTCAACGAGTCTTTCCACCAATTTTGGATTTTGTATGTGTAAAATATAGCAAATTTTTTTATCTGATTTTAATCTTATAGAAATGAAAGTCAGTGTATAGCGTAAAATATGGGTGATAATGCTATAATAAACTTTATAATCGCTAGTTGGCAAGAAGAGCTTGTTTTGTTCAGGTTATTAACAAATACTTTTTTTATTACATAAAATGTATCCTTTTTTTACTTTAAATACATCAGAAGAGTTTCACTTATTTGAACATTTTGTTGCCAAATGATTTCGAATTTCAGCAATATTTCACTTTTGAGGTACTAAATAAAAATGATGAAGTCATTCTAAATGTGTTGCCATCTGGCCTGACATGCTCAAACATTTTTTTTCTCTCTGCAATAGAGAGAGGCGTAGCAGGTTATACATAGCTGCCATCTTTTAACAGTATGGTGCTACTGGAAATCAACAGTGACAGTGAGCTGCTCATTATGCCCAATCAGTGTCAGAATGTATGGGTGGGGGGGCACAGGTTTTTATATCTTGGTGGTTACTAAATAGGAGATAAACAAGGATAGGAATATCTGACAGGTGTGACATTGTGGGGAACAACAACAACAAAAAAGACAGCTTAAATAATATGTAGGGTTCCTTTTTGTTTAGGGGAGTGTTGCGTAGGGTCAGTTCATTTTTCATATTGTTGTTATTATTAGTAGTAGTAGTAATATTAGTAGTATTAGTAGACTTATAATAATAATTATTATTATTACAATTGTAATGATAATTATTTATTTATTTATTTTATTATTATCAGTAGTAGTCATAGTAGTAGTACAAAGTCAAACATAAAACGTGTGTGTGTGTGTGTGTGTGTGTGTGTGTGTGAGAGAGAGAGAGAGAGAGAGAGAGAGAGAGAGAGAGAGAGAGAGAGAGACTGGTCTCTTGTGCTTATCTTGTGCTGCTCCAGTGCTCAAAAACGGACGAAAATACTTCTGCTCAATGCACAACCTTGTTCTACATCAAAACTACACACGCTCCTCCAGGCCATTTGTTTGTGCTCTCATCTTATTACTAATATTTTATTATGCACAAACATTGGTAGCGTTGATCTCTGTTTAAATTATTTGGATATTTATTCTGTTTAAATATTTCTATGCTACCAGTTACAGACTGGTCTTTTTATGGACAGTCTTATTACATCCTATATTGTAATCACTGTCATCTAACGAACAAGCAGTCTTTTGTTTTTTTCTTCTTAAATATTACACTCATGAATAAGTATTACAATGAGTGTGCACTTTCTACCTTATTTACTGATGGTTTTCTCATAAATAAAAAAAAAACAGATGTTGCTTGTCACTGTTTTTCTTGCCAGTCTTGACTGAAGCTCGTCTGTGTCACTGATGATAGATAGATATCTAACCCTAGATAGATAGATAGATAGATAGATAGATAGATAGATAGATAGATAGATAGATAGATAGATAGATAGATAGATAGATAGATCTTATTAAACTGGTCAAATTTTTGGTGTTTTTGCAACACACCAAAAATGGTCCATTTAGAAATAAGGTGAATAAAAAAAATAATTAAAAAAAACATATTCCATTAATTGTGCCAGATTGATCCCTTATCATAGACATATTTTTTTTATAGATGGGAAAACCCCATCTGCTTAGCTGCTGAACTTTTCTCAGGGGCAAAATACTAAGTGCTGGTGCCCATTCTGACACCTTGTCACAGTTCGGGTCCTTTTGTACAGGCTTTAGCAGTGAAAAATGAGAAACAAATGTTCTACTGACAGTTGTTCTCATGCCCAGGGAGGGAAGATATTTATATCAAAAAAGGTGCTAACATAAACAGGCTTTATGGACTGGGCAACACTTCGGGTGTGATGAGGGGCAAGAGCAAATTTGGCTCCTTGAGAATTTTAATGTGTGAATTATGTGTTGTTATTTTTTTAACTGGCTGGCAGGCTGGCTGGATGGACGGACGGATGGACGGATGGACGGATGGACGGATGGACGGATGGATGGATGGATGGATGGATGGATGGATAGATGGATGGATGGATGGATGGATACATTGAAAAATGACTTTAGAGATGGTGTGAATTGGTCCTTGCTTGCCTTGTAAAGACAGATCCTTATCTGGCATAATGAACTGTAGAAAAACTCAATTTTAACTGCATAAAAAGAAGTATCATGAGCTTCAGTGATAAGACAAAACACATTTTCTGCTTGAGGTTTACTAATTTGCCATTTTACCAAAATGATTAGATTTTATCTAATAATGCAGTTTTTACATTAAGCCTGGACTGATGATTTGACAAAAGCTACTAATTGTAGCATTATGATAACCACTATGTCTATATCATTGCATGTATATATACATCGATCAGCCATAAAATTAAATCTATTTACATTAAAACCACCTAGGTTTTAATTGGCCTTGTGCCATGGGGCAGATCTGGCCCCTCGGGGCTTGACTTCACAGAGGGTCTGAGGTGTGCAGTGGTGTCTGGCTCTGGGATGTGCTGTGGGTTGTTGGCGGAGCCTCAATTGATTGAACATGTTTCTTAGGTGCATTCCATGGGTGCTTGATCAGATTGGGATCTTGGGAGTTTGGAGCCCAGGATCCTGTCCTTGGGATGATTTCCTGCTGAGCCCCATGCATGACAGGCTGTGATGTTCTGGCGCCTTTCTATTGTGCACGGTATTGACTTTATGATTTGTGCTGCTTTGGCTTTTCTGTGGGATCAGACCATACAGGCTGGCCTTTGGTCCTTGCGGGCAGGGGTGAGCCATGGTTGCCCTTGATCCGTCAACACTTTGCTGATGTACAATTGGTTATCATGTTTTTCACTTCACCACTGTCTGTGGTTATAATGTAATGGCTGTTTAGTGTATATAAGAAATTTGAAAAAATGGTTTTGAAAATGCATTTGCATATTTATTTATTTATGGCCAGTTTATGGGCCCCAGTGGTCAATAATCAGCCACATGTTAAGACACTGCTTCTTCGTCTAAGTAATGTTTTAATAATCAGATGCTGCTGTCACTTGTCTTACTGTCAGTGTTCATGTGTTTTCAAAATTTACGGGTCAGTGGAGTGGCATTTGGTACTTGTCCCCAGTACAAGTCGTGTCCTTACTAACTAGCCAGTTGTGACCACTGTGTGAAGCCATGCTTATGGCAAGCCGATTTCATAATGTTGACCATGTAAGTGACAAGGATGATGGGGGAAATGCTTATGCAAAACTGAATATGAATAATGCATGAACTCATATCAGCTTAGAGACCACATGAACATGGTACATATTGAAATAAGGCAGCACATTGTCCTTGTCTTTTTGATGAGGTGGAAAGCTTGAATCGAAGAGAGCGAGAGAGCGAGACAGCGAGAGAGAGAGAGAGAGAGAGAGAGAGAGAGAGAGAGAGAGAGAGAGAAATATTGCATTAATATTGAATAAAAAGGATGATGGATGCATAATCACCAGTTACACAAGTGATGCTTGAGGCTAGACATGGTTGGTTATGCTTTAATGCAGTTTACAGTTTAGATAATGCCTTTTTTTTCTGAAAATATAAAATCCAGTTAAATGGGTTTTGAATGTATATATTTGTAAAAGCAATACACATTAATGCTACATTGCCCTATTTTAAATATGGCTTCCTGTCTCTAGAAATAAGTTTGCACTTTCATCAATGTTTAGGTCCATGAGCATTGCAATGTTTGTTCATCTCAAATCTGCAGACCACATGTTTGCTGTAAACAAGGCTTCCACAGGAGAGAATTTTTTAAGCAGGTCTGAACGTGCTCATTAATTTGGTTAAATGAAGTGAGAAAGTAGGAGTCACGGCCAACCAACTCAGGGATTAAAAAAGAAAAAAAGAATGAAATACCTCCTCTCGAAAGCATTTCCTATGATACAGGGTGACTAGACTGACCACCTGTGACCACTGGGTCAGCAACTCCAGCCGTTTAATTTTCCTGCAACTTCGGTTTGAAAAGTGTTAATGATTTGACACCAACCCAGCCATATGTTAGACTAAAATGATCAATTTCAATTGATAAGACATTATTGAAAAGTACATTATTCTCTTTCTCAAATGCACTCTCATTCTCTATACCATTTGTCCAGGATAGAGTGCCAATTCATCGCAGGGCTCACAATCACACCAAACACACACACACACATACATAGACCGGGCAATTTGGAAATGCCGGTTAGATTAATCTGCATTTCTTTGGACTGTGGAAGAAAACTGCAGTACCCAGGAGAAACCCACTTAGCACACGGAGAACATGCACACACAGAGACCCGGGACACGAATTGAACCCTCGACCCTGGAGGTGCCCCCGTGCAGCTTTAACATATTAAAAATGTTAACATTAATATGTTCATTCATCACCTTCATCATCAACACTTCATGATCAGGAGCCACAATACTGGAACACACCTTGGATGGGACACACTTTATCAGTTATCAGATCAGTCAATTAATCTAAGGCATGAGACTCGAGGAAAATCAGAGAACCTGAACAGAGATGAAACTCACAGTCATTAACCTGATCTGTATTGTATCTGTATGTACTGAACATGTGTTGAGACACTACAATGCAACTTAATCTTAAAATTAAACATGATGTTTTTAAACAAGGCATCCATTCCCGTAAAAGCAAAGCACATTATGCTGGAATTTTTTGCAATTCATTCATGTAATTTCCATAACACATATCCTGTGAAAGGTTGCAGGGGGCTGGAGCCGATCCGGGCACAAGACGGGATACCCTGCATGGAGTGCCAGCCCATCACAGGGCACAATCACACATCTACTCACACACCCAATTACACACTATGGGCAATTTGGAAACACCAATCAGTCTACACTGCATGTCTTTGGAGTGTGGGGGAAAAAAACAGAGCACCCAGAGGAAACCCACCAAGCATGGGGGGGGAAATGTAACAGAAAAAGGACACAGAGGTGAGATTTGGATTACCAGCTATGGAAGTGAAATGCAACAGCACTAATAAAACAAAAAAAATTGTCTGCAATCTATATATGTACAGTATTAATTAAGGACAACAGTGTATACAACGCATATGATATTATGTTTGTCTCAAGTATATCAGTACATCAGTAAATTTTTCAGGAATCAAATTCTAGCTGGTTTTATTTCTAGAATTTTTCCAGTGCCATTTCTACTACTACTACTACTACATTTATCCATAAACTACTAAATTATTATTGTTATTATTATTTTAAACATATTTTACTCTTAAATATGATTTAAGTACCTATTATAATTAAAAATCACTATACAACGTCTATGTGGTCACTATGAGTTGAAATCTTTTTAACCCATCACGTCATCCTGCCACCTGCAATCATACCTCCTCCACTAACAATCAGCAGTGCACACAGGCCTTCAGGCCAAAACCATAGATCATCATGCTCCTTGGAAAAAGGGGTCATAAAAACGAACAGGGGAAACCCACTATTCACAAATAGAAAAGTCCACTTGGCTGGTGCTTACTCATCTGTAAAAATCAAAGAGCGCTGGAAAGTTTGTATGAAAGGGCATTTGACAGTGCCATGCTGTTCTGTCAGTGCAGCACATGCTGCAGGCTCTGGCATTCCCAATTGGCTTCCAGGTCATTGCGTAGCAGCAGCAGGGAGCTGCACTCCAAGCCTCACGGCAAGCCTCTGACTCACAGCTGGATCCGTAACAAGGTATCATAGGAAATGAGTTGGCAAAACATCACTGAGCTGAAGAGTGTGAAAAATTGCTATGATATCATTTGTACAGGTAAGCGGGTCTTGTGTTCCAGACCCAAACTCTCCAGCATGCCCTGAGACGCATGTGACATGTATTTAAATATCTTACAATTTGGAATGTTGTGGCCTTAAAGCGTTCATTTCCTTCTTTTTCATTAGCCTAATGCAAACTTAATAATAAGTGATTAATATTCATTTCCAGAACATATTGCAGAAGAGTATTCCCTCTATAATTGCATTTGAGTACAAACACATATTTTATTCAAGAGATTTTTAAAATATGTATCATGTTTTTTATTGTCATTTTATATATATATAATGACTATATATATATATATATATATATATATATATATATATATATATATATTCTTAATCATGTCAGAAATATATATATTTCTGACATAATAAGAACCACATTTTAGGTTTGTACAGTAAATATGATAAATGAGTGAAGTTCTATAAAACCTGTTTCACACTGGAATTTAAGTGTTGGTGATTCTTGAAATGGGGACTACAGTGATTTATTTATTTATTTATTTATTTATGCTAATAAATAGAAAAATGATATGCTAAAGATTATTTGCTAAATAATTAGTTTTAAAAATCTCATTATCTTTCATCATAATTCTTACATTTGTGTTACATATTGTTTTTCTTTTTTACACAATATGACAGTGCTTACATTCAATCTACTCTAAACATCTTATTATATTTTTTTTATGATCGGAGATAAAAGAGCAAGATCTAAACTTTTAGGCTACTCATTTTTTTTTCAGATACGCCTTTGGTTTATGTCATGCAAATACACCTTTGGTGTTCTCTCTCTTTGTCTCGGTCTGGGTCTCACTTTTCTTTGTTATAGGAGAGATCATAGTTGAATAGCAGAGCCAAATAAATCTAATCAATTATACAGTTTTACAGATAAAATATTCAATAGAAATCAAAACACATTTTCAAAAAGTCACAGTATAATGAGAAATTTAAATTGGAAAGAGAAACCGTTTGTTGATTAGAAGTGCCAGAGTGGGGTGGTGACTTGCCATCCATAAATTTTGTCACTGCTAAATCTCCAGACCTCAATTTTGGCACTATTTCAAGATTTTTAATGAACCCAGACATCAGAGACATCAAACCCTGGTGATGCATTGTCCATTTGTATCAGGGAGTTCTATGGAGGACAAAGGAGAGAAGGAGAGGCGAGACATGTATTCTTACATAAAAATTTTACATTGGCTTTTGGAAAGGATCATTAGATGCTTTCCATGCTTTAGGCTGGCATCAAAGGCATACAGCAGGTATACCGATTTCTCTAAAGTGAGGGAAATTGCTTGGGTCTTGAACCACTGTGTGCAATATTGATTAACTTGCTTCATATGCCATGCACCCCTCTTTGGCTGAACCAAACCCAAGCTGCTTTTGGGGGCTCAGTGGTTCCTAGGGGAGACCAGAATAGAAGTTGAGTATCTTGCTGTGAACCAGAGAAAGTGTGCCAAATGTTATCAAAATGGGATTAGTGGACAACAGTTGTATATAATGAAGTCAGCGGAAAAAAGGTAGTTTCCAAGTAACCAATGAGTGGAATTTTCAATCTATAACACATGTCATTTATATTGTATCTGCAAGGAGGGCTCTATGGGATCTCTCACACACACGCGCGCACATACACACACTCACACGCACACACACACACACACACACACACACACACACACACACACACACACACACACACACACACACACACACACCTATACTGCACCTAATATGTTGCATGATAACACCTATATGAATAGAAAGGTGGTCAGAAAGTGGTAAAAATGAAAAAAAAAATGTTTTCTAAGATACAGTCAGCATTTGCAAAGACATGAATTTTGAACATTGTGCAGAATGAGGTTGGCGTAGTTAAAGAGTCACTATGGTCATGTTAGCAGTAGATGTGCACAGCAGGCTAGGTCTGAGCCTACCTCTTTCACAGCTGCTCACACATTTCCATGCATTTGAAACAAATTGGAAAATATAAGCAGGACTGCTTTGACAGACTGAATAGTTGTTACCCAAGAGCGGCGTATGCACATTAGTTATCACTGATGAACACAGGAACAGTATACAACATGGAGGAGCTTAAATTCTGGAGTGATGACTACACTTTAAGGAGACATGCATCACTATAAACATTAATTTCTGAATTTACACAATTGTGCATGCAATTACTTTGAAATGGACTCCAGCATTTGATAGCAGCCTATTCGCATACTGATGGGTTATTTCTTTCTGCATGGCACTCTTGTTGGGCGTGCAGAGGTGTCCCCCAATTTCGTGCAACGCTCTGTGCCCACAGCTAACACACATCCGGGAACTGCTTTTTGAATCCTGACATTTGGAGCGAATCCCCTGCTGACTTAATCATGCCAAATATTGCGTGTCATTTATGAGCCACACATGGACCTGGCTGACGGTTGTAGTAGTAATCCGCCTCTGCTGTGCCGAGCCCCTGGGGTTCTCAGGCACTGCCCTCTGCGCTCTTATTTTCCTGTCACGCTTGCTCATACAAATAACAACGAGCATCATCATGCAATGGATATTTATGGAAATGTAGCTGTGATGACTAAGTGGGTTTTGAGAAAGGGGAAGGTCACACTGACACAGACAACTGCATGAAACATTTTTTTATCATTTAAAAATAATCAGAAATTAGGTGGTACAGTGGCGTAGTGGTTAGCACTGTGGCCTTGCACCTCCAAGGTGCTGGTTTGATACCCGCCTCAGGAAGGTGTGCGGGAGTTTGCATGTTCTCTTTAGTGGGTTTCCTCCTGGTACTCCAGTTTCCTCCCATGGTCCAAAGACATGCTTAGGGGCTAATTGGTGTTCCCAAATCGTCCACAGTGTGTGAGTATGTGTCGGCACCCCATTCAGGGTGTACCCCGCCTCGTGCCCTAAGTCTCCTAGGATAGGATCTTGTATGAAGGATGAAGTGGTATAGACTAAGGGTGAGTGAGTAAGTGAGAATAACCAGAAATTCGGCATAATTATTGTGCATTATTCCAAACATGCTGCCTGTGTTACAACTTTAAATTACCAACTGAGGTCCGTTCGCCACGCCCACTTCTCCTTCGACCAATCACAAGTCTTCAGACGCGCGAAGCGGCGCAGCCGCCAGCCAATAGAAATGCGTTTTGAGATGACGCCGTAAACATGGCGCTCCGCATAGCTCGGGTTTACAGGAGGGAGTCTGCTCAGTAAGTTTTAAAATGCCTCGCCAGATATTATTCTATTCTCCATGACACTTGTTTGTGTCTGCTTTATATATTTAAGCGTTTTCTGACACGCGCTAAATACGGGTTGCAAAGATTACATAAATGATAATTTAGCATTCTTGGTAGGCAGGATGAAATTCTCAGCGCACTGACACGACATTGAGATTTATGTCTGAACGATTGAGAGTAATTGATCTCATAAGACAAAACGGCTAGGTTATGAAAGAGATTAAATACATTGTTCATTCTAAAGCAGTCTCGAGTGCCTTGCTTTCAGCCAGCCCGAGCAGCTGCAGCAACTGCTTCCCTGTGTGTGTGTTGGATCAGGTGAATGTTCGCGCAGGCTGCAGTGTTGCCAAGTCCTCTCTTTTTCTAGATACCTTTAAACTGCTGCTGTATGTTGGTTTATTTGTTTATTTTATGTTTGCAGGTTATGTTTGACATTTTTACATACATTCAGTGCATACATGCTGAAATAAAACTAATTCAGGGACCCTAATGATATAAAAACTGCTATAGTTCCAGTGATCGCAAACGTAAAATACAATGGAAACGCTCGTAAATGTCTCAGCGCGTGCTAGCGGTCACGCGAGGTCCCATCTCGTGCACGTGTGCCTTTTAACATTAGCGCTAGTGTATTATCATATTTGTATTCTCTAGCGTATCATATGTGTGCCAGCGAAATTGTATCCTAAATTATTATTATTATTATTATTATTATTATTATTATTAGGGCCTGTGACGTCACAGTGTGTGTGAAGGCCCACTGATATAAATTTTAATGATAGTAATACTATAATATTAGTAATATATAATATATATTACTATAATAATAAGTATATGAGTATCATTATCATCATAAACCTTTATTTTTAAACAGTAGGCTGATTATGATTATAAGGGACATTTGTGACCTGAGTATCACCGTAACTAGTTGTATCACATTTAATAATAGTTTATTTATTAATAGATTCACATCCGCCATTTTGTTTGATGGGCCAACAGATTTTCAGTATTGCCAGTTGTACCCATTCGTGCCAAACCTGGGTCGACATCAGGTCCAACAGACTTTCAGTTACTATTAAGTCCATTTGCCAATCTTCAGCAATTTTGTTATGAAAAGGCATCATTGCCAGTGTTGGCGTTGGCACATTGGCACAATGTTGTATTAGGACGGCCAAAACAGCCACACAAAACTAATGCTGGATTGATGTCAGCTTTCTCCTTAGGCTTGACCATTTAAAGATTAATTTAGATGAAAGATTTTGGAATCATTCATTCAATATATTACACAAAAATATTAATGTTGCCTTTATTATGGGATTTGCAATGTAGATACTATTAAAGCTGCTTATTTGCACTTATGTTTCTGCAATAATTAAATTACATGTCACATGCAGTTAATGTATTTTTTTTCACTACTGACTACAGTCAACTCTGCACGTGTAAATCTGTACAGCGTATAACACTTTGAAACTAAATGTTTTCCTGGATTTATCTATAGGTTGTTATAGACATTGTCTTGCAGACTAAAGGAGCTGTAAAACAGCGTGCAAAATATAGCTTTTTCTTGCAAAAAAAAAAAAACTATGCGTTAATGAACCCCTAGTTAGACAGTGTGAATTTATTTATTTATGTATTTATTTATTTATTTTACCAGAATTGCATATGTTTGGTGGAACATGTTAGTGCTGTGATTTATTAACACACCAACAGAGATGCTTTTCTTCAGTGCTTGACAGTAGTTGGAATGTGTAGAGTAAATAATTTAAATGCTTAATGGTAAATTTCATCCTACTGTGATCTTGCACTTTCTTGATTACTAGATTATGCATTGTTCAATCCTGGTTGCTACTGGATAGAACAGTATATGTTTCGACATCTTAATGTAAAGGTTTATTATTATTATTATTATTATTATTATTATTATTATTTTACAATTATGTCCAAATGCATTATAGAGTGTACTGTAGTTTTAAATAAAATTAGCTCTAATGTTGCCACTTTATTTAGCTTAAATGGTAAATTATTCGAATTGAAAATGTATGAAGAACAGGTTTAAGAATTCTTCCTCAATTGTTTGACTTTATTTTCTATAAGATTTTCTATAAACTTGGATCAATTGTCATGCAACAGTGTATGAATTTCTTAGTTGGTCTATAAAGCATTTTTGTATTATACATAATACATGATGATGTGCAGTTTCCTTTGCTCAGTGTTTTATCTATCATAATACTATGCTAAGTTTGTGACAGACTGATGATCAGAACAGAACACAACATATACAGAAAACCCAAACCAGGAAAAGAACACGCGCAATAAAAGTGACCAGAGGTGACAGATGATAGCTGGTATTTTGCATAGCCTTAGCAGGTTATTTCACATCTGTCTGTGTCCGAGATACATAGAGCCGCCTTCTATGCAGATGGACACAAGTCTACACAGAATCATGCAGAGAGAGATTTTGCTTTTTCCACCTGGTGCTCTTGTAACTGTGACTATCACAGTCATACCAACATTTTTCTTTTATTATTTTTGCTTATTCCAATAATGCAGAAAGGCAAGAAGATAATTGTATCATTGGAGGTACAAATTCTTGGATCACATCCATGTATTGGGGCATAGTAGAGCACAAATTGTGGAATGTTTTTCTGGAAATAGCTTGAAATAGCACTTTTCTGCCAGTGAGGGTGAAATTTCAAAATCTTACACCCAGCAGTATTAAATTAGGAGGCAGGGAATGGGCATGGGAATGTATTTTAATACTGTAAAATTGAATTTAACATTAGGTAGACTATAATTTCTCACAAAGCGCTGAACTGTCTGCATGTGAGATGTTTAATTATAAACTAACTAATTGTAGCATTGGGGCTTTTTTTGTCCAAAAAGGATGAATTGGATAAAAGGATAAATTCATGACTTTCATCTTGCATTTCTCAGACATTTAGACAAAGCCATTCATTTTGGTAGTGTTTAAAACCATTGTTTTTGTTGTTGTTGTTGTTGTTTTCAGAATAGATGAAGTAAAACAAGACACAGAGAGAGCGAGAGAGAGAGAGAGATATGGCGGTTAAAATGTCGGACCTTAATTAGCCAATACTGTACTCTGTAAGGATGGCAAGCTTCAGTACATCTGCACCTGATTCATCTTCAGAGACTTTAACAAGGAACTTCAAACAGTTTAAATGTCAATTACAACCAAGGCATAGTTTAAGGTCCTAGTAATCTGTCCATATTGGTCATCAGAACATGGTGCCAGGTGGCTTAAATTCAAGGCAGATGAATTTCCAGAGGCGCTGTTCTGATGGCACAGCTCATCTACAGTGTGTGACGGGACTGTCATGCCAGGCATCGTCATATTTGCGGCTTGCGTGTGAGCACAAGGTGCATACACTGACAGTTTTAGTGCCTGAGGTGCTCTCAGGCGCTGCCATGAGGATGTGTTTAGCTCTATTAATTAAAGCCACCAGTTCCTCATTTCTCATTTTATTCGAGGACGATGAAACCGTTTGCTCATTCCGAGGGCGCGCACGTGAACTAATTAACAAACGTTTAGTTAAAAAAATATATTTATTTTATTTTATTTATTTATTTATTTATTTATTTTTCAATTAAAAAAAGATTGTCAGTTTACAAATTGTCTAATGAATCTGTGTTTCCCCTGCAGATAATGTGAGGTAAAGTCAATTAAGAGTTGAGTGCACACCAGGCTAAGTGCTCAGGCTGTACTCTGTTCCAGGCAATGTAAGCATGCATGGTTTATGTAAAACAAGTCGCCACTGGCAAGGCAGCATGCTGTGTTATGTCACCAACACCCACTTGTCAAAGATGCCGCAGCATCCGAAAGGAAACATTGACTGGTGCTATGAAGTCGACAAGTGATGAAAGTGGCCTAGAGCTTTTCAATTACACTGCCAAGGCCTAGCTCCTATAAGTTAATGGGCAGCTTCCTCTTTTGAGGCCTGCCAAGGCTTAATAGCACAGGTTATAAAACCTTGAAATGTAATGTGCTACTATAACTTCTTCAATTAAAAGCAACTGTGCAAAGGGAAATAGGAAGCAGTTTTGGAGAGGCATTAGGAATAAATCAAAGGTGGATTTCAAATAGCCTCGGTTTACAAACTATTCAGGGGGTAAGTGAAATTTAATAGATTCTTCTGCACCCTTCTGTTAGGGGTATATCTGGATAAGCCGTAATCTGTTTTATGCAGCCTGCAGACTGACACTGCATCATAAACAGGAGTTTTGTAGGCTGTACAGTGTTTCAGAGTGCCTCATGCCAAGCACTATTAACGCCAATAATTAACTTTTTTTTTTTCATTCCGACTAAGTACAGCTCTAAAACAAATCCAGACCACACTCGGTATGTGGCTGTAAGCTTTATTATTAACAGATTAAAAAAAAAAAAAATTCAAATGTTTGATATCTGTGGAACAAATATGAAATGTAACTGAAAATGATAAATACTTCAAACTTGCTGTTCCATTCATGCTGCAGATGTTGTCACTGGAATCCCATAGAAAAACAATCGAGTCCTGAGCAAATAGTCTTGTGTTGACAAATCATTTCCACGTTGATGGGTGCTGGTGTTCACAGCGGTGGTGTGTGTGTCTGTGTGTGTGTGTGAATGTGTGGGGCCCTAATCCATTTAGGGAAGTAAGCAACTTAGGCCCACTTTAAACAAACATTACATTAAGTGGTAGTGCAGTTAGCAAAATAGCAAAAAAAAAAGGATTTTTGTACTCAACTGGATAAATGCACATGAGCCACTATTGTAACAGTGCAGCAGCAGAAGACGTCAGCCAAGGGAAAGGTGCGGACAAATTAGTACCAAATAAAATGGCTACCTAAAGTGTGTTAGATATTAATAAATAAATTGGTTTGTATGATTTGTATATGCATTTGGTTAAATACTGAAGAAACATTACAGTGAGTGGAAGGTCAACAATAACCTTTAAAAAAAGATGATTAAATAAAGTTTTCTCTGGCTCTCCTTTCAGAACAGTTCATCAATAAACCTTAGTCTATTACCTGTTGTTGACCCTGCTAAGCTAGCGTTTAAAATTTGTTACAGAGCATTAAGCTAACACATGTTGCTGAGGAAAAACAAAGACTTGGTAACAGGATTGGGGTCCAGCTGAATAAACTGAATGTGTGTGGAGGGGTGGCAGGCACTCTTGTCCTGGAGGAAGCTAGAAGGGTCCATACGGCCAGCAGATGGGCATTTGTGCTTCGGGTCCCCACAGACAAAAACACCGACCCAAACAAGTGCCTCAGCTCCTGCATTAAACACTTTGATCAACGCAGGATCTCGGCCAGAGAGCGGCACCTCAGATAGGCCTCAGAATTGCATCTGTATAAACATGGTCTGCTAGGAATGTGTGAACAATGCAACAAGAGAATCTTGTTCAGAAAGCAGACCTTTGACCAAAGTCGGGCCTCTGAGTTCCAACGAGCATTGAACCCAGATTAAATAAACAGTATCGGGATTAGAAGGTGACGGGGGGAGTATGTTGAACTGCACTCCAGTTTGTCTAAATATAGTGGATGATCGTGGCGATATTAGTGATTGTACTTTTTGCACATTCTAATAATTTAGCTCAATTCTTGATTACCATATTACCATATAATCACCATATCATTATCAATATATAATAATATTATTATTATTATTATTATTATTATTATCTAAAATTACTGAAACTTACTCTGATATAATCCTCAAATATATCCTTAATGATAATCATGATTAATGTGAGAGCAATAATTATATGTTTAATAAATAATTAAATACTTATTATCTTAACTAACAGCAGTATTCTCCCACTCCTTCACTATAGCACAGTATTTTGCTTTGGACTGCTATTGACATATATACTATAGCGTAATTAAATTGCTGCGATTGGAATTGTAGCTTGTTTTGTCAAACAAACTGATGAACCTATGATGTCTCGTGTAAATGTGAGCCATGTTTCAGCATATCTAAATGATATATTATAGAATATAGAAAAAGGACAATTTGTTGGCTCCTCGGTCAGAATTCTCACAGAAACATGATGAAAAGCTAC
Organism: Clarias fuscus; assembly: GCA_030347435.1. Lineage (NCBI taxonomy): Eukaryota > Metazoa > Chordata > Actinopteri > Siluriformes > Clariidae > Clarias > Clarias fuscus. Next base: position 13,777,259 of record CM059209.1, on the reverse strand, counting down.
AATTTGCTACAATAGAATGCTTGTTTGCCGAAGACCAATGTCGTGAAGATTAACGAATGATTGATTACGCATGAGTTTAGGACTCAGGCTGCATGCTGTGTTTAACCAAGTTATGTTGTAAAAACTTTATAATATAAGCTTAAAGTAAAGCTTTGTTCATTTGATTCACCATGTACGTCTCATGGTGTGAAGCCCCTAGAAACATTACCTTGTCTCATGCATTTAGTGCGCTGGTGACTCTGGAAGCAATTCACTCAAGGTTCAGGTGGTCGTAATTCACCTTAAATCCTCTTGGGGTCAGTGTGCACAATGTTCTGCTGGACTGAGTGTACTGTACATTCAAGCACATTTAAAAGCATCCAGATTTTTAACATCAAGTAAATGGGGTTAAAATGTATAATTTACTTTCTTAAGTGGCTTTATTTCTGTTGCATATTTTAGAGATGTTGGACTAATGAAGAATTTCCAAGAATTTCCAACAGACTGTTCATTAAAAGGTTATAAGTATTGACGAACTAAACAGTAATTAATGTGAGGTTATTCATTCAGGTTCATAAATCCGTCCCTACAAATAAATAAATAAATACATAAATAAAATAAATAACCTGGTATTCCCGCAGATCCTTATTTACTTTCAAATTGAAGATTGCCTGTGTGTTCCAGGAAACATGACTCTACTGCAGTTCAAGTCTAAATAAAATACCAGAGTAAATAGGACTTACAGTACAATTAGGAGTTGCATCACAACGAGCAATCATATGATATCCCTCCTTTTTATGACTGCATGAAAAAAAAAATGAAATAAGTAAAGAACAGAAGCAATAAGTCGAGTAATAATAGTGGGAGCAGATTTCCCATGGTGCCACACATGTAAATAGAGAGAGTGGAGCCCTGAGGTTGGGTCCCACTCACTGATGTCCCGGTGAGGACGTTTCACTGGTTCTCATTAGTTTTGGAAATGAGCATTTCAAGGGGAGGGGGGAAACTGCACTCGACCATGAACAATAGAGCGAGCTGTCTATCATGACTCGTACCTTCTTAAAACCCTGCATTTGCTTGCGATATCGACCATTTGAGATGTTCCCATGTAGGAACCTGATATGTGTTTCAGAGTTGGAAAACCTTTCTTGGTCTTGGCGACTTTATAAATGATTTGTAATGTTCCTGTGCACTGCGGTGAAGCTTTGCACTTGCTGAACATCGGATGAAGCTAACGCTAAATCCCAGCTCCTGGAGCAACAGGAATATTGTGGATTTAATAATAAGTGATTTGAGGTTCATTTTATAAACTCCTCAACAATTATTTTTAATGGTGTATTTGTTTTTCTGAGGCATTTTGTGATTTCATGCACAGTATTTCTTTTATATTTCAGACACGCAGTCGTTGTTCTATGGAAAGCGAGTAAAACGCTTTATGGCATATTTCATTAAACCACTGACCGAAAACAAGCCTATGACTTTTCAGACCACTGGAATCGCTTCATTTTTGGAAACCTGATGTAAGAGCCTTAGCCAAAACCGATGTACTTAGTTCACACACATGTTGATAACCAGTTACTTTGTTTTATGACTTGTGTTAGTTTTATGGAGACTTTGAAGTCTTGTTTAGCTTCTTTCGAGCAGGCTGTCCGTATGGATCCTTGCTGCGTCGTACCATAACACAAGCCCTAATTTTTATTCCTTTATTTATTTTTGTTCACTGCTCAAGGTCACCAGAGATAAATTAGCACTGGATATTTGTGATCATTTCCTAAATAATTAACAAGGCCCGCTGACTCTCTTATGTCCTACATGGATTCCCTCAGACTGGTTACCTCATGATGACCGCACCTCGGTGTGGATGCCTTGCTGGCGAGTGTGTTTTGTGTCCGTGCACGTGTGCGGTGACTGGATGCGGCCGATTGAAGTGGAAGCCGAGCAGGCGAGCAAAGGCTGTTTGCTTTGTCCCCTTAATGGGGTGTGTGATGGTCCCCTGGTCATGTCACTGAGTAGTGCTGCAGCTCATTAGAACCAGGCTGTGGTCCTGCCCTACACACACACACACACACACACACACACACACACACACACACCTGTCTTGGAGGTAAATAATTGTTTTGTGATGTTCGTGTGTGCGCACACACGTACCCACTCACGCACACACACACACACACACACGCGCGCACACACACACACACACACACACACACACACACACACACGTGTGTCCACATCGTTCATCATAATGATGCACGTGTCTTTCCACGTTAGTCAGCCCACAAGTTGGTTACAATGAGGGCTTTAGGTTCTTTATTTTCCCCCTACACATAATGTTTGTTTGGTTTAGTTTTTGTTTGTTTATCGTTTCCAGATGGCGGTCCTCAACTTTGCTTGCGTGGCTTTCAAGTTCCCAGTGAGCGTTTTATAGCCTTGGCTCGAGTGCTTATCCTGTTTCCTAGCCCTCGCTTTATGACAGCCACTTTTCCCCTGCAAACCGAAAACAACTGTCAAAAGCTGTCTGCACTTTTCTGGAGTGTAAAAGGAGGAGCTAATCTTTGTTTTGACGCCACGAAGGTTTACCCTAGGTTTAAGGGTCACTTGTGAGGCGAGCGTCCCCGAGGCTACCATTCTCTTCAATTTATTTCCGTATTGAAACCGAGCCAACCCCCTTTGTTCGCGGAGGTGCAATGAAATGTGGCGCTTTTGTTATAAGGAAGGACTGATGAGGCTGGAAACCTTTTCCCATGCCTGGGTCTGGGCACCATTAAGGCCACGTCACTTATTTACAGGAAAAGAGCAGGTCAGCTGTAAATGTGGGGGTGGATAGTCTTACTCATCGGATGCGGTTAAGGGCAGGACGCTCATCAAAGCTCACAGCTTTGTTAAACCATCCCTCTCCCTTAACAGGTTATTTTCTCCGATGCCAATCAATGGCTAATTACCCTTGCGTTCCAGTTCTCTTAATCGTATTTTCCTTAATGACTTAAAAAGGGAATTCCACTAATGTTTCAAGATGTCTGTGTGATCTGCATATTGCGACGTAGGCTGAACAAAGTCAATCAGCGGCTTTAAAGTTCTCTGATGAATTTGAGCAAAAAGGAGTACACTCTCCTTGGAATGGCAAGGTCTGCTTTTTATTTTCTGTACACTGAGACATTTGATCAAAAGATGACTAGGAGACTGTACATTAAAATTTAACTTTTCCTTTACTAATATTTAATATGTAGATGTGTTCAATAACTTGGAACATGGCACTTTTTGTTTGAACCTGTCCATTTTTTATTTAAATCTGAGTACGTGACTAAGGCATTTCTTGTGGCCAGATGTGCTCTTTGGTTTAACTGATTTACTCTTAGTTGAAGCCTTGGGTTTCACCTGTGATGAGTTGGGGCAGGTGTAGCTCATTGGTTAAGGCACGGGACTATTGTTTGGAAGGTGCTGGTTTAAAAGCCACACCACCACTGTTGGGCCCTTAACCCTCAACTGCTCAGATGTATAATTAAAGAAAAATGTAAGTCGCTCTGGATAACTGCTGCCGATGCGAGAAAAGCAGGCCATTTTAATGCTGATGGAAGACCAATCAGTGCCATTGCACAGGCATTGAGCATAGGCAAGTACAGCCATTTTTGGTTGTCCTGAAAAAGAACTCCTCACTGGTGTACTAACAGCCAAACATCAAACATGTAGGCCATGGAAAACAGCATGAAAGTTTAAAAGAAAAGAAAAAAGAAAACAGTAAATGTCCTCACCAGCAACAATCACAGGGCAGGGCTGAAGGGATCACAATCCACTGATCAATAGAGATTTTGAAAGCAGAAGTCTAGGGGCCATACCACAAAAACCACAGTAAGAATCAGAATGTGAGACTGGGATTTGCAAAGAAATGCAGGAATAAGCCACAAATGTCATGGAATCAAGATTAACCTCTAGTAAAGTGATCTAGTGAAAGACCAAAATGTGAAGAAAGAAAGGAGCTGCTCATGATCTAAAACTTCATGCACAGTGGAGGTAACATCATGGCTTGGGCTTACATGTCTGTTTCCCGGAACAGGCCCGTTCTTCTTTACTGATGATGTAACTCACTATGGTAGCAGCAGAAGTGGCATTGTGGTTATCGTTGTGGTCCGCCACCTCCAGAGTCGAGGCTTCATTTCCCTTCTTGTGACTCTGTGCGTGGAGTTTGCATGTTGTCTCTGCGCTTGGTGGGTTTCCTCCGGGTGCTCCGGTTTGTTCCCAAATTGCCCGTTGTGTTTTTGCCCTGTGATGGATTGGCACCCAGTCCAGGATGTACCCCGACCCGTGCTTAAAGGCTCCTGAGATAGGCCACACGTCCCCCGGAACCCTGTACAGGAGATCCGGTATAAAGATGAATCTGTGTCTGTTCCGATATCTTTGCTCGCCTAAAAATTAAGAGGTCTGCCACCAGAGGTCTGCAATGTTCTAAAGAGTTTAAAAAAGGTTAGAAGGGAATATAAGATCATCCAGTTTTTGATCTCATGGACAGTTGTGTCTTCAGTGTGCAGTAAAATCAAAAGAACTGACTTTGCCATTCCGACTCTACAGTAGTTGCATATGAATAAAATGAGTTTTAATGGAAAGGTAATCTTCATGAATGTGTAAATATTTTTATGAAAATAGTACTGTGAATATGATTGCCTATTATTTGGTTAAATGATTATGGCTATGCTGTTTCATAACTTTGGCACAGTGTGAAAAGAAGATGATGATAAAGAATGTACAGCAATGTATTGAAATTCTGTCTCCCCTTATTTCTCTTGATATTTTTGAAGAAAACTAGATCAATTTACATGCGTCCTAGCAGAGGTCAGGAGGGAAAAAAAACAGAATTGCTTGTATTTACAGTTTAATTTTACAAAAATAAGTGAGGCAAAGAATACAAAAATCCTCCATCATCTTTAAAGTCACCAGTAGGGCAACATTTAGCTTGTTTTGCCAGTCGCATTGGTTGAAAGCAGCTCATATAAACAGGCACCACAAGAACCTCAGTGAAAAGAGACAGTTTAAAGATGCAGTAGCTTTTAGATTTAAAATAAATCTAATAGCCGGTTATCCTTACCACAATCACAAATTCAGCAGGAGTTTTTTCTCCCTACCAAGCTGTTCTCTAACCACAGAGAAAGAAAAGATGCTGGGTTTAAGTGCTTACTGTTAAACCAAAAAAAAAAAAAAAACACAATTCCAGGTAGATTATGTTTACGAAATTAAATTGTACTCTTGCTATATCAATGAGAAGCACAATTGCAATAATCGTAATGAATAGATGATGATGTGTTTTAAACAGAATTAAAGACAGATGATATAAATAGGAGGGACATTACCTGCTTTTGGGCTTTTTTGGCAGGATGGATAAGGGGCATATGGCTGATTCCTCAAAGCAGAAAGTTGAATGAGAAGATTTTTCTTTTTTTTTACTTTTTACTTTCATGAGGATTCAAGAAAGCAGTCGGGTATAAAGCAGGACAAACAGTCGTTAATGTGCATGCACAATGTTCATCTAGTCATCCCTACAGTGAGAATTCCAAGACCATGCGGTCAATGCTTGGCTTTCTACTTCTGGCTCAACACCCTCACCACCCCCCAATTAAAAAACCACTAAAAACAAATTTGGTTTAGGCCATGTTAGGCCAACAACTTTGCTTTGAACTCTGAATACAAATAGAGATATTTGGATCTTAGTGTTGGGTACAGATAGTGTTCCTGTATTACACTTTTAATGAAAGCATAGAGACTAAAGTGGGTGAGAGAATGAGCAGAGCTTAGGGTTAGGATTAGCCCTAACCCTAGAAAGAATTAATACTATACAGTTTATTTGAGGCCTTGAGTTCATTCATCCATCCATCAGTAACAATCTTACCCTGGTCAATTCCATATATATCCAATTCATATATATATATATATATAGATTATAGTTAATTGCAGTGTAGCCTTGATGTGCAATTTTATGTGCGGCAAAGTGACAACAGTGCAAATAATATTAATTGTGCAAATAACCAAGTAATTGTGCAAAGAGCAGCATGAAAGTGACAATGAAGCTGAATCTGTGTGTAATGGCAAAATATGCAATAGTGAGCAGACCCTGAAGCTAACGGAGTTATGAATATAGCAGATGAGCCTTAGCCTAGATCTCCCAGTCCACATTCCCATCCCCTTGTAGAGCGGGTTTGAAGAGTCTAATGGCTCTGGGGACAAAGGATTTCCTAAGTCTGTCAGATGAGCAGCTTTGTGACAATGGGTGGTCGGCGTTGGCCATGGTGGACAGCATTTTGTTTAGTGTCCTCCTCTCCACTACTTCCTCGAGAGCATCCAGCTCCAAACCACCACCAAACCAGCTCTTCTGAGCATGTTGTCCAAACACCCTGCGTCCCTGCTTTTAAGGCTACCTCCCCAGCACAGTACCACACAGAAAAGCACACTGGCGATGACCGATTGATAAAACATCAGCAGGAGCTTATAACAGATGTTGAAAGAGCCTAGTCTCCTCAGGAAAAACAGCCGGCTCTGACCTTGTGTTCACTGACCAGTCCAGTTTGTCATTCAGCTGTAGCCTCAAGTATCAGTATGACCTCAGCTTCTAAACAACCACTCCCTCAATGGAGACTGATAACGGGAGAGACTGATGAAAGTCAATACCATCTCCTTGGTCTTAGTGATATGTAATGTCTGAGGTGCACTGAGGGAACAGGAAAGGGGCGAAGACGGTCCCCTGTGGTACTTCTTTGCTGCTGAATACGGTTTTATTTATTTGACATCTTTCTTGGTATTAGAGGAAGCCTGATATATGCTCGCCATGACTCGCCACACTATAGGCCATAAGACGTAAGATGCTCAAGACATCCTGCAATGACATTTATACATCATAACATTTACATTTATGCCATACGGTAGACGGTATTATGATAGCAACTTAATTCTGGATGATTACATTTCAAAATTATAACAAAACAAACAAAGGGTCAGCACTTTTTTCATTTGTTTGTTTTTGTTTGTTTCATGCTTTTCAATCGCATGAATATTGTCGTCTTTTTTTCCCACAAGTCAATGCAGCAACGTTTGTGAAAAGTGAAGAAATTAGTATGTCAATCCACACATGCTTTAGCCTGAAGGCTCTGCAGAAGCCACCTTGCCCACTGAAATGCAGTTAGAAGTTGTAAGAGAGCTTACAATGTCCACTGGAAACCTCCCAGCAGTGCTAGACACCATCCTTGGCCAGATTGCTGACAGTGCAAATAGCCAAGGGGCAGTAGGAATGACAGAGATGCTAACGTTCTCAGAAGACTGTGCCGCTCCTACCTGAAGATATCATGAATGACACGTAATGGTGTGAAATGCTAATAGGAGAACAGTGGAAAAAAACTAAGGGAGAGCAAAATATTTATCCAACGATGTATTGACTGCACTAGGCTGTGCACTGGTTGAATACTTCTAGATGTAATACTACAGTAGATCGAGTAAACCTAGAAGTTTAGTGTAGTTAAAGTGTAATTTGTAGTTGAATACATGCAGACACTGAGCTGATTGTTGAGAAGCATTTTAAGTTTGTCACCAATGCAAATTTGGAAGTGGTGTTTGGATCAGATAAATAGTGCCGACAAACAGCTGAGCTAATGAAACCTTTTTTTTTTCAGATTTCTGCTTTTATGAGAATACAAAGCGGATGATTTTAGCAAGTCTTGGTTTATTCATTTACTCAGAGATGGAATGCAGTTCATCAATGCACCTTCAAAATCCAGTGCGTCAGCTGAAATAGCCCTATTTTGGTGACATGTTTTATTTTGTTCATACCTTGCAATTGAACCGCAAGGATTTTTATGACGCTTCCCCTTATTGTGGAGCTCAGTTGAATTGGAGAAGGTTGCTTCCTGAAATTGCCAGAGGCTGTTTTCTATACTTATGCCATTCGAAAGGGCAAGAAAGGAATAGATTTTTTTTTTGCCAAAAAGGCCTCTAAAAGGTCTAACCTTCCAGTGCCGTCTGGCAAACAGGTCCTGGAAGTGCCTAATTTTAATGCAGTCAGCATAAAGGACTGTAATAATGAAGTCGAGCGAGTCATAAGCCAGGTCGTTTGAAAGTGACGGCACAGGAATGAGACCAAACCATTTGGAGGCAGAGCCTTTTGAGGGCCCGTTCTGTCTCTTCCGCTGCAAACCCCCAAACCCCAGTCTGTCCGTTTGGCACGGCTTTGATCTGTTTATTCGACAACGGATCCATCAGTAGATTGCAAATTAAGGCAACTCGACATGGAATATGAGAAGGCACAACAGCATCATTTATTTTATTTTTTTTTGGTCTTCATGCTATGCTGTCGGCTGCAAAAAAAAAAAGCTCATGGCCCATTTCTTCCATTTTGATAATATGCTGAGTATTTATTCCAATTTAAGTTCTCAATTCCATATTTTCTCGTCATGCGCTGTTCTGCCCGGTTCATCTGAGAGACGGACATGGATGCCGCTCCACTGGTAGTCCGGCTGTAGTAGGCTGCCCACTGACACACATATCGCCATGCCTTTTAGGCCCAGCTGCAACCATGCGCTACTTCCTGACGGCTTTTGTTTACCCTTCTGGGCCCCAGCTGTTGGGATAGGTGATAGCCACGCTTTCTGCTTCAAGCCCCCCTTCGAAAAAGACAATGCGCTCTTGCACACCAAACCCTAAATAGGTGCATTAGACACAGCACATTAAGAGGCTGCTGGTGTGGAGGTAGGTGCATGTCCCCGAGGCCTTTCTTCAACACCCACTACCAAACACACACACACACACACACACACACAGCCACTGGATCAGGAGGCATGACTGGGAGAAAAAAAAAAGAGCTTAGACTCAATGCTTTTTATTCCTCTTTTCACCAGTCTTCCACCCCCCCATTTTTATTCGTAGAACACTCTCATTATTTAGATAGTTATCTCTCTTGAGGAAGAGCTTGCCATCATGATCTTGTTGGTATTTTTAACACCGTGTCATGTGGCACTGTGTTTGATGTAGCATTATGTTACCCTAGACTTGTCGTGTTGCTGTCTTTGTGTCCCCATTGACTTTCTTTTCTTTTTCTTTCCGTCGTATCCCACCCTCCTTTCTTTTTTTTTCATGCTTTTGGAAGCGTACACCCCGCCGTAGCCACAGCGCTGTGAAAATACCCACAAGGCCAATCAGACCATATGTAGTGTTGCCGATTTTTTTTTTTTTTTTTTTTTTTTTTTTAATGCACCAGCTGAATCGAGACACAGCAGGGTATTTCTAAACATGAAAATTAATTCACAGCTAAATGCTCCTATATGCAGTACAGAGGCAGCATGGGAGGGAAGAGGAATCAAACGCTGAGTTTCACTAGATAGCAGACGAACCCTGAGCTGCCTGGGCCTCATTTTCAAAGTCAGCACCACAAATAGGGTCTGAGAATATAATGCTGCTTTTTTAGAACGTTAACAAAAAAACAAAAAAAAGAAGACAGGCTTTTGATTTGCCCAGGATATGAATGAGTATAATACATTGGACACTGTGGTGGAAAAATTGGATATCAGAACATAATTAATTTGATTGTTTGATCATGGCAATTCAGCTATTACTGTATGTATAGTTTATTAACAAAAGACTAGAAAAAGTTTTCTGTACACAATATCTCCCTCATGCGGAATCTAATTTTGTGTGATTTCCTGAAAGGGTGCAGCCAGTGTCAGCGCAACCCTGGGTTCAGAAAGCTGAGCTGACCCGTTCCCCTAAATAATGAAAACAGCGATGGGGTCTCTCTACTTGTAATGAACTTTACCATGAAAGTACTTGAGCATGACTTTGTCTCAGAGCAGTGCAAATGGAATTGCCTCCCGATGGTTTGGAATGCACCCAGCTGGCATTTAAAAGGTGATAATTGGAAAATACAGGATACAGCCATGGTTGGGGAAGGGAGTTCTTGTTCTAGAGATCTAACCACTGCATACTTGATACAGGGTGTGCTGAGCTTGCCTTTCAGTTTGCTCTTTCACTTTTCTTGGTGGTCTTTCCTATAAAGGTGGGCTTAGGATTTAAAACATGTTGCTATATATATATATATATATATATATATATATATAGGTGGACGACAAACGAAAGAAAAAACCTACATAAAGTGACATCATAAAAGTGGTGGGGCACCACCAGATACCAGAACAACCGATTCGGCATGTCTTGCAACACGTTCTACAAGTATGTTCAAGAAGAAACACCATTGTTCTACTAGATGTTTCAGCAGTGACCACTTTATCTGGTCACGGTCAGGGATCTGGATCCCAGCCTGGGGATGCATACAGTATATATGGTGCACACAGTAGTTCACACTCGTGGTCAGTCCACCTACTTGCATGTTTTTGGGAGGTTGGAAGAAACTGGAGAACCTGCAGGAATCTTAGATAGACATTAAGGGAAATCTACAACAGGTGATGAGTAGGGTTGAAATGTTGCCAAGGTCTAGTAATGGCAAGGCCATAGCACATGGTTTTTCATACTCTTCAAAACAATCAGTAAGTCTTTGTGCGCTGTGCATTATAAATAGGGAAGAAATAGATTATGTATCGCGATTCCTTTGTGTGGTAATATATCTATCACCATACTGACTCCAAAGTTGATTCTTTTAAACTAATTTTTTCATTTCTATATTTCCGCATTTGAGGTGGTAATAATGTTGTTCCTCTATAATCATATTCACACACTGGCAGGCAGCGCAGCATCTTGTGTGGTATGGACAAATTATTTGAGATGTTTGATTTGAATTGTATCAAAATCTAACAAAAATTAACATTGAATTGGAATATTTATAAATTTGCAATACTAACAATCACAATGTAAATCGAATAAGCACTCGGTATCGCGATAATATCGTATCGTCTATCCCGGGTGATTCCCGTCCCTACTAGAACCTAGTAGAACCTATTATGTAAAAATTGTCTTTTATCATTTTAGATATTCAGATGGGTCTCCAGTTTTGTGTGCAAACAAAAAACAAGAGAAAATTATTGTTTTTACTTTTTTTTTCTGCTTTTTGGATGTACTGGAGCTTAAACAAGCCTACTAGATTATGAAGAAGGCATACTTTGCCCTTACTAGTTTTACATGTACTCTCAAGCAGGGCATGGCCAGCTCCTTCGTTTTTATTTAACCAAATTTCATGCATAAATACTGTAAATTGTGTAATCTCTGTCTAACCTTTTTTAACCTTTTTTTTTTTTTTTTTTTTAAATCATCTCACTTTTTTCTCCTTTTGATCTCTAGGCTTGTATTCCTCCTTTAGATCAGGAGAATGTGGGGCCACACGAAAGTAAAAGCTTTTAAAAGTAGCCTTTCCTCCCATCACTTGCCCTCTTTTCTTCCTCTCTTTATTGTAGTCTTATAGCAGTGCATAAAGCCAGACATGGCATTCTTCCTGATCTGAGGAAGGAAGCCTTGAAGCCTGGGATTTGGAGAGCCTCACACCCGTTTAAATTGAAACCACCTCTCTGCTCCTCTTCGAAGTTGGGCTAAGCAGGAGCAGGCAGTATTCGTTAGAGTTCCTCAGCGGAAAGAGCCTGCTAATGTCACTGATGAGACCCGGTCTACAAAAGAAGTGTAAACTTAAGCTGTGATTTGTAGCAGTGTTTTCTGTAAAACAGTTAAAAGCTCAGTGAACGCACAGATAAAAGTTATCAACAGACACCAGGGATAAGTTAGGGGTTGTAATTTTTTATTTTTTTTTTTCTAGCTGCAGCAACCCCATGCCATCTGCCTGACCCATGCACCTCCGAAAGAAGTTTCCATCATTAGCGCACAGCGTCCTATCTGCACAGGAAGACCTTTGAAATATCGTACTGGACATAGCCTAATGATTTCCGCTGGTTTGCGAGTGGCGATTCCGGTCGGTTTCTGCGCACTGAGTCTGTACTATGAAAGGCGGTGAGCTGAAAGGACACCCACTCCCACTCGGTTAACAAACATTAAGGTACTGGGCTTCTCAATCTCGTTTGAACATCACACCAGTTGCTTTACTGGTTCCTGAGAACAGCACTGCAATTTTTCCGGCTGCTCTGTGTGTTGTTAGTGTGGATTTTCCATGTTTTCACAGACTAGACGGTAAAATATGTGCTGAATGGATGGAATGGGGAAGGAAGGGCGATATTGGGTGGTACTTGCCCTGCTATGCTGTGCCACGCTTCAAAGCAGTCCTGTTCCTCCACCTCTGAACTTTCCACGCGTCCTTTGTCTGTTCAGCTAAACCATGGATATGGACGTGGTTAAAAATTGACTAAATTAAGCTGGCCAGCTCTAATCCCTTTTTGTTGTTGTACTGCGTCTATAGCATAAACCTTTTCAAGCCAATGCTTCAACATGATATTCCATAACAAGCATGAAGCTCAGGAAAGTAGTACTGGGAGTTAACTTTTCCATGTTTGAAAGCAAGCAGCCATCTGCAGGAACTATTAATATCAAGCATCAAAAAGGGGAAATAATGTGATCTCTGTGACTTCAACTATGGCATGGTTGTTGGTTCCAGATGGGCTGGTTTGGGTTTGAGTATTTCAGAAACTGTTGATCTCTTGGGATTTTCACGCACAACATTCTCTAGAGTTTACACAGAATGGTGCAAAAAACAAAAAACACCCTGTGGCCAGAGGGCCTGGGGGCACTTATTCCCCATTCTGATATTTGATGTGAACGTTAACTGAAGCTTTTGATGTGGATCTGCGTAACTTTAAACTTTGTGCTACTGACATGTAATTGGCTGACTTTATAATTGAGCTGATGGTGAGTGTAAAAAACCTTGTATAATCTGGTTAGTTTAAAAAAAATCTCACAAATTCAGTAGTTGTTCTGAGGAAAAAAAAAAAAAGTGAATGATTTTTAAGGATTATTAAAAATCCAGGCTAATTCTTTTAGAGCAATACCATAATATTAAGCAACTGCAATCTTATACAAGTTTAAAAAGTTCGTCTTATGCTACAGTCCAAAAACATTTTTATTTTTATGGATCTAATATTTTGATAGATACTGGTGTCGGGTATTGGTCGTGTAACTTGCATCTACTCATGCATTCGATACCGTGCGATTAGTATTTGAAGCAAGCATAGTGTACTGTATGTTGCACATTACAGAAGGGTGATGTGGTGATATTTCACAATTAATGCAGGCTTCACGCTGTGTTTTGTTTAGAAAAACAGAATCCACAGGGGATAATACTGCAACTTCCTGAAATCCATGTAACCTGATAAAACGTCTTCTGGGTAGACAGTTGCTTTAACAGAGAGTATGAATTTCCTTCAGGATCAATAATGGATGGATGTAAGGATGAATGAGGATCCTGAACAAGCAGAACACGATCAGCAGGAGTGGTCAGTATACTGTAAATGCATGCATGTTAAGATATTGGTGAACATGGACAGTGATGTGAGCATGTACAGTATGGAAAGTGTTGCCATTTAGTTCTGTGGCCACTGAGACCTACATGCTCACCAGGGTCTACACATGAGTCAGGGTGTAGTCATTTTTAATTACCATTACTGCTTATGTTGCTCGGTGTGCTCTTGTGTGCTCTATTAAATATAGTCCTGTTTAATATCTTAAACAAAACTCAGCATGAGTTCATTGCTAGCATAACACAGCAGCACATACTGTAGCAGCAACCAGTTGAAACAGAGCTGAACAAAATGTTCCATGACATCCGTCATTGCTTAGTACTAAGTCGGTCACTCATTTCATTATCAAGGTTGGTATTAATATCAGCGAGGTACTATGAGTTAGTTGTATAGGCCATTTGTCAAATATATAAATGTCAAATGATAAGTACTCGGAAAATCACTGTAGATAATATCATACAAAGACTCCTTCAAAATAACTCATGTTGTTCATTAGAGACGGGGTGAAGAATCGCGATACACATCATTTGTTTCTGTGCCGATTCATATATATCGTCATGGACTCCAAAATCGTTTTTTTAAATTTTATTATTATTATTATTATTTAGTTTTCAAAGACATGCAGATTAGGTTAATTGGTGTTCCCAAAGTGTGGGTGTGTATATATGTGTGTGGGTGGGTGTGGATGTGTGTGGGTGTGGATGTGTGTGGGTGTGGATGTGTGTGGGTGTGGATGTGTGTGGGTGTGGATGTGTGTGGGTGTGGGTGTGGATGTGTGTGGGTGTGGATGTGTGTGGGTGTGGATGTGTGTGGGTGTGGATGTGTGTGGGTGTGGATGTGTGTGTGGGTGTGTGTGGGGGTGTGTGTATGTGTGTGTGGGGGTGTGTGTATGTGTGTGTGGGGGTGTGTGTATGTGTGTGTGGGGGTGTGTGTATGTGTGTGTTGGGGTGTGTGTGTGGGTGTGTGTATGTGTGTGTGGGTGTGTGTATGTGTGTGTGTGTGTGTGTGTGTGTGTCCTGCTATGGATTGGCACCCTGTCCAGGGTGTACACTGTCTTGTGTCCTAAGTCTCCAGGGATAGATTCCAGGCCCCACTGCAACCCTGGAAACATACCTAAAGCAGAATTGAATATAAATGAATAAATAAATACTTCTCTATTCAGTCCTACAGGTGGTGCTATAAACTATTCCCACATTGGCAGGCTTCATGAGTCACTGTAGGAGCAAAATTGTAGGATCAAATTATTTATAAATAAATAAATATAATAAATATATTTATTAGATATAAAAATGGTGGCATATGACACACCCGTTATCTGGGCTGCTCATCCATAGTTTAAAGATGCTGGATACGAGCCATACTATATCCAAATGGTGAAGTACATGCTGAAGTTAATAGTCTGACTAATGTACGGGTCCATGTTGCTCAAGACCATCCTGAGTTAGACAAGGCAATGGAGAAGGCTTAATCTGGTGCTAGCAGCCAGCAACAAAAAATGGACAAAGATGAAGCTATAAGGCAGTAATGCAGAACAAGATAAATCTAATTAGACTTTTAAATAAAGCTCAAATTTTGTAGAAATTTTAAATATAAAGGTTTTAAATTTGTAGCACAATCTGAAAAAAATGTAGTTTATAAAATACTAGATCACTAATATATGTATGTATATAGTGATATAATTTCTCGAGTCCAGTAATTAGATTACAAAAAATGATCGAGGTAAAATCTTCTTAATTAATTTTAAAAGCTTGCGTTATGTTTTTGCGCAATTATTAGTTTGGCGTGACACAGCGCACTCCCGGGTGCAAGCCGCCAGTAAACACCAACGAAAAAGAAGCGCTCACGTCACCCACAAAGCAGAAGTCAACTTTAAGATATTCCTTGTATTGTGAATAATGATACTGTTTATTTTTTGATAAAATGCTGTATGCATTTAAAAAAAATAAAAGGGACCACTTAGTCCCAGTTTGACTTGAACGCCTCTTATATGTGTGTTCAAGTTCAAGTCAAACCGGGACTAAGTGTTCTTTTATATATATTTTTAATTATTACACAAATTGACAATTGAGTATTGTATCAGCTGGTCCCCGGTGATTCCCGTTCCTATTATTCACTAATTTGCCACATTTTAAAATAATGCTTTTCCAGTACGACTGAAAATGATATTTTTCCTTTTATTCCATATGCAAAATATACAGATTATTTCTTTTTCTTTATTCTCCATATAGTTTGTAAGGCCTGGTTAACTATATAAATCGAGAACTGCACTCGATTATAGTGTGTAGTTTTGGCTTTAGTTAATCTATTGGAAGTTGATTTTATAGATATGTTTGGGTACGGGCATTTCACCTGAGGGTGAGATTGTATAAACGCTGACCCAGGGCTGTTAGATTTCCGCTCCGTTTCCACAAATACTCTGAGATTTACACTTCACCGTCTGTAGGTGTTAGCCCTGCTATTTGCATCCACTTGGCACTTTACTCAATTTATTAGCCAGAGGCACACAAACAAACAAGCTGCCCTCCCCACCTCATGCTCCCCCCCCCTCTCTCACTCTCTCTCTCTTGCTTGCTCACCTTGCTTTTCTCTGTATCTCTCTGTGTTTATCTTTGTCTAGATTGATTTTTAATTTTAATTTCAAATCGCACCAGAGGCTGAGTTTTAATTAAACATAGAGGAACTGTTCACTTTATTCATGTATCCACACTTACCAGTAGCACAGCCTTTACCATTGAGAGCTACATGGAAAAAAAAGATACGCTTCTACCAAAGGTATGATCAAAATAATAATAAATCAGTGCAAACTGTCAAATTTCAAATAAAAAAAAGAAGGAAAGGGTTCTGATGTGGCATGCTCCTGTTTGTTCAGAATGTGTGTACACCTCGGTGGCAGGACGCATGCATGCTATTTAATGCATTGGCTGCATGTTGGAATGACGCATGCGTTGCACTGGTTGTCTGACACATGTGTTCGCTCTATGTGGCGCGTCCTGCACTGTTGTGCTTCATCCTGTACTTACCTCACCACAGCTCACCTCACATTGCCCTGGGTCAAATGCACTGGTGATAGATGGTAGTTATTAAGGTCGGCTGCTACCGCAAAGTTCCTGAGTGAATTCCCACAACGCAATTCCCACAACTGTAAGTGGCTCAGACTAAAAAAAAAAAAAAAAAATCATCTGGTGTTATTCTGTATAATGTTTTTGATGTTGTTCATTTAAGATGCTGTAGGTAAGGGTGTAAAGCTCCATGTTTTTGTCTACAGTTGTGTACTTTTTTTACCTCACATAAGAATGAATTTAAGAATGAAACGGATGTGACGTCGGTACATTTTGTGTTGTGCTCCAAATGTTCCAAGGGACATTCCAAGACCAAAGCATGGTGAAGGATTTTAATTCTCGCCTTTAAACAAGAGTGAGTGTGTGTGCGTGTGTGCGTGTGAGTGCAGGTAGGTAGATTTAGTGCCCGTGTTGTGGGCCAGGGTAGGTTGGGCCTCAGGAAACTCCCTGTAGTGTCAGGAGCAATCGGCCCTAAGCCAGTATTAATTAAAGGATTTGGGCCAAGCTGGAGGAGGTGGGGCAGCCACGACTGCTCTACAGCTACAGTACTACTGCCTCTGCAGGGTGTCTCACTCACTCACTCTGGCGGGAATAAAATGCTATATAAAGGTCATTCAAGCTTTGAGATTACTAGGCAATAGATTGAGACTCCTTTTATTTCAAAGATTTTGTGGTGTCTAATCCATCCCATAATAAACATTACTGCAGCTGTCCTGATGAACATCCACTAGTGAATTGCACCTCTGTATTGTATGATTGACGATGCCATTATGATGAGCTTCTATTATTATTATTATTATTATTATTATTATTACTATTACAACACATCTGGTGGAAATGCTTATGTAGGAGAAATGCTGAGACCCACCTGGTTTTGTAAATGGCCAGATCTGCCCTCAGGTCACTAGCAGTTTGTTTAAGGATGCCAGAAAGGATTTTTCTTCCTGGGCGTATAGTGTGTCAGGAAGCCATGATCGGTCCCTCTACGCTTATTAAAGAGAGACCTCTCATTTAGATCAGGCGGTTGTTGCCTACCTGAGACTTTATTAAGGTCACCTGCTGTAACATTTCTCTCTAGTTCGGGTAAATATTTCTGCCTCCCCCGCCTTCTCCATTTCGATCTGTTTAATTATTTCTGTGTATCTGTCAGTAAGCAGTGTTCTATATGGCAAGCTTCCACTTGACACTCACTCTCTCTCAACTCATTTTTTTCATGCTAGTAGGTGTTCAGTACCTTTTGCACAAAAACACTTGCAGTGCCTTTATCGTACCACTGGAGGGCATGTTACGCCAACCAGGCCGTTTGGCGACAGCTTTTGGGACATGTCTAGGATTAGGGAGGGAACCGTGTCCAAAAAATCGGAGTGCTCCGTCACATAAACATGCTGTTCGGAGCGGAAATCGAACGAGCGCGTTGTCTTTCTGAGCAAATCCGAAGGCCGGTTTGGATATCCTACCCGTGTTTCCACCCGACCCATCTGTCTTCAGTGGGTGCCGTGTTGGTCCAAAAATGGCAGTTTGCGGGCTCGAATGTGTGCGCGCGTGCGTGCATGTGTGTGTTCCTTCTGTTCCGTTTGCTACACCCTGTTTCATTTTGGTCTCCTGAATACTATAGCCAAAGCCTGCTTGAAACATATTCTCCTTCTGCTGGGCCTCCGCCACCTCTGGTGCGGCAAAACAATCCATCTTTTCTGTCTTGACAGTGTACCTCTGACCGAAAAAAGCCCTCTGATGTCTTAATGTTACTGAATGAATTTCTTCTCAGTGTCATTTTTTTAAATTTTTTTTTAAAGAATATAGATAGGCGCCAAATAGGTACTGTGGATAGATTGTCAGCACTTAATAAAGAATAGACGGCTGTTTTATGGTGTAACGGCCGTGTTGTAAAATATTATCGTTTTATATAACAGCTTTTGCAATAGGATGTGTGTCTGTTCAGCTCCTGTGTCTGTTCAGGAGAAATGCTGTTGCACCCTACCTGTTTTTTAGAAAGATGGAGAGGAGGAGTGGTGCTTTCAAATCTCTCTCTGGGCGTCAACCAAATCAGCTGAGATTGGCTTGCAGCTTTTCCAACGCAATCACTGACTAAAACTATATGCTTGACCTAATACTTGTAGTGTGCATTTCTGTGTGTGTTGGCGTGTGCTGGCTAGACGGTAGTAAATCTCCCAGTGGTTGCCCGTCAATCTTAGCACTGCTGTCTAAAACAAACGCTAATCAGTCAGCCCTCCTAATCACTAATCTCTATAGACCAGTTCATAGACCTGCTGGTGTCACTCTGCTCCTCCTTCCTAACCCCCCAAATGCTAAACCAACACTAACAGCCCGGCTCAAATCCGACTGGCAGCTAAATAACTGTCCTGCATGATTGTCTCAGGCAGAAGCAATCATCAAGTGCATCGTCTTCACCAGGGCCGTCCCGATCAGTTTACTCTCTCTCTCTCCCTTTACGTCTTATTTCATGAGTGGCTTCATAAAAATATTGCGCACACCTTTTCAGCACGTGTTCAGGTGCTAGTTTGTGCAATGAAACCAGGTTCTAAGAGTAAAGAAAGAGACCAAATATGAGGGCGAATTCGAATTCCGAAGACGTCGACGGAAAAGTCGGCGGTTCTCCAAGTTTTAACGGAATGCTGGAGGCAAACAGAGGGCAGCGCACACCCCGGAGCACACCTGCATCTTTCAGCTCCAAAATCACCTTACAGTACAAACCTCTGTTCGGCTGTGCACTGCGGGATGCTACAAATTCTCTAAAAAGCAGGGCAGAAATGCTCAGCCTTTCCAAACACCGGACACCTCGCAACCCCGCTGTCAGGTTTGTTTAAAGCCTGGATCTATTTGCATGAAATAAATAAAAGCTGTGGCTCATCAAGCGCGGTGCTGTGGCAAAAGGTTTCCTCTCCCAGATGCAGCCTCCATCTGTCCCCTGGCCACCCCGGACATTGTGCAGTTCTGTGGCGGTAACTCTTAAATAATTCCATTGGAGCATTTATTAGTGGCCTATGTTTTGTTTTTTTTTTTTTTTGTTTGTTTCCTCCCCCGTCACCTCTCTTTGCTTGTTCTTCTACTCCCTGTTTCTCCTTCTGGCAACTACGAGGACATTTTACGCTAACATTTGGGGCCCCTGGTCATGTTGGCTTGTAACTATAGACAAGGCAACATGGGATAATTAATAATATCCGGAATAATGATGGTGAGGTGTTTCTTTAAAAAAAAAAAATAATAATAATAATTGCTTAGAGAGCGAACTGGCGTCTCCTTTCCCCCTCCCCACATTATCCCTGAACAAGCAGTGTTGCCTGTCAAAGTGTTAGGCTGAACTAAGCTAATGGAAAAACTCCACACCTACCCAGAACAAGCCTGGCGTCTGGGCTGCGATTCGAGATAATGAAGTCATAAGCCTGTTATTTGCCGTTTTACGGGTTGTTTTATGAAGGTGAGTTGACAGGCCGCGTCCGTAATGGCTCCCGTCAGTTTAACTGACAGCATTATCGAGAAGCGCGCGGCTCCCGAGAGCGACTCGAGCCGCTCGGCTTTCACGGCGACCTGGCTGCAGGCTATCCTTTTACATTTTACGCCGGCTGCTATTGTCAAGAGGCCATTATTAGCGCTGAACTCCGGTTTAATTCTCAACTTCTCGCTAATCAATTACAGCGTCGATCCATTTATCAGCTAAAGTGAAGGAAGGAAAGAAAGAGAGGGTTAAAAACGACCTCGGCTCACGGCTCGGGGCGCTTTGTAGCCTTTAACTAAGCAGCCTGACAGGCCCCTTCTGCTGCGTGCTATAGCCTGGGAGTCACAAGTTAGGATACTCTCACACTTGGGAACGTATTTTTATAACACCGTAACACATTTCAAGTGCCGAAGATTTGCTGGAAAACCGTAGAGAACAAAGCATCAGGGAGTTTGCGTTTCGGAGGCTGATTGTAATTGCGACTGTTTAGTATCTATCATTACGTTATTAAGGAAAGATAATTGGATTTACATTAATTTTATTCATGTCACATGGCAGGCACTGGCCTCCTGGGGTAATGCACTGTAAATGAGGAATTACATGTTAGTTTAATTATCATGTGGATGAGCATGTTTCTGATAATTATCATTTGCTATGGTGACATTCACCGCCGTGCAGAACCACGCCAAGGTGCACAAGAACGATTCGATTCTCGCTTTTTCTCGAAATGACTTGCGCTTGTCAGTTTTGCTCTTTTTTCGTTTGTTTGTTTCCTTTCAGCTTTTCACCAATCCAACATGCACCAATCATGGAAGTGAAAATATCTCCATGCTTTTTGTATCCACATCACTAGTTAATCTGGGCGTACGTGTCATGGGGCATGGAAATGTCGGCACTTGGGCTGGGAGGGTGGCGGGGGGCATCATTTGGAGAGGTTTTGTAAAAACATGTCAAACAAATCTCTTCTTTTTTTTCCCAGATCCCCTGCCCCTCCTCGTCTGCTCTCATTCTTCAAGGTGGCATGATTTAACTGTAAATGAAGCCCTTCCACCCATTAGAATGGACGACGCGCACTGACTCCAGTAAACTGTGAGACAGTTTTTTTTTTTCTTCTTCCCCAAAATCCGAGTGATGGGAGGCGTTCTCCGTGCTATGTGAGCGCCTAGAATAACAATCCGAGCCCCACAATTAATAATTACACTTTAAGCTCCATTCGGACTCGTGATGCGTGTCTGAGCCGTATAAAGGCGAAAGTCTCTTTAAGAGTCAAGCACATGTTGAATTGAGGAGTAAAGAGGTGGGGAAATGTTACTCGAGGGTTTAGGAGCTAATTGTGTGAGTGCACAAAGAGGCACTTGAGAAGTAGAGCTGAAGAAGACGGGAGCGGGCGGGAGAAGTGGGTGTTGAGTGGTGACACTGTAGCGCTGCTTATGTGTGGGGATACCAGTGATCCGCTGTCACCTTCTACAGATTGACTCGGGACAGGGGCGCGTTTCCGCTCGGTCTTACCCAGTCTGTCTTGCTTCCTTTCAGCCTCTTCCTGTCATCCTAAGTGTCCCTGGAAAATTTGGTTTTATGTGGACCTCAGCCCTTTAGGATCAGTCTTTCTCCCCCTGTAGTATTTTTCAAATATCAATTCTTTTTATAAAACATTTAAAGTCTACAGTAATTCTGTACCGTCTTGTTTTTTTTTCTCCAGGCAGTGCTGTGGAGGGAGCGAGTGGAGGGAGGGGACTCTTCTTGTGTAGATTTTTCGATTCTTCAGTGTGTCACTTGGCTGTGAGTGCCATTGTCTCGCAGCTCTTTTTCTCCGCAGCGAGTTGTGTCATTCCCTCATGATCAGCACTTTTGTTGCCTTTGTTTTTGGCTGTACTTTAGAAGTCCATCTCGTCTTTTATCTGCCTCCCATTCATGCAGAAGGGAACAGTTGTGCTCTGTTGTGGAGATGTTCCACTGGATTTCCACCAGTGGGGTTTCCTTTCAGGCCCTTCAAAGTGCTACAATGGGCCTCCAAAGGCCTGAATGGCTATTGCCGAGTGCACGCTCTTAGTGAGGCCCTCTTATTTTGTTTTCTCGGAGTCAATAAAAATGCTAAGTTAAAAGCTAACCCTGACGCCCTCCCCACTCCCAACACTTGTTCTCTTCCTTTTAAGTTCCTCCCTCAATTATTTCTAAAGAAAAATTAATGGGAAAATATTCACTCTTGATCTCGTTTCGGAGCAGGCATCCGCTCAACATCCATGATTCGGGAGAAGCCGCTTCGTAAAGTATCGGCAGAATTCAATATTACATTTTCTCCCAGATTTTTCATGGCCATAGAATTTTGACATTTGATGTGGTTGTGCTTTGTGGGTTTTTTGGGAGAGCTTAGACTTTAGGCTCGTCAAGCATTGTGTGTAATGCTACGGAGAGGCAGGAAGAACGAGAGAACAGGGCTGTAGCAGAAGAGATTACCGCAAGAAGAATTGGCCAGCACAGATAACTGCTATGACTTCATCCTTATTGCGCAGATTAGGGCGTAAAATCCACGCTAATGAGGCGCGCGCTGGAGAGGAGGGAAAAGGCACGGCCTAGCTCACTTCTGCATTGCTGCTGCCAGGGTCACCAGCCACCAGCTGATCCTGTTTAAAGAGGATCAGATACCTCTCCAGCGACAGTCAGAGACAGACAGAGACACACACAGAGGCATGATAGAGACAGGAGGCGGTGAGTGACAAGAAGTTCAAAATTGTTACAGTCTGAACATCCTCAGCAGCACTGTTTCATTTGATCACATTTTTTGGCACTGAATCTTGTCTTGAGACTCAAAAAAACTTTGAGCTACCATACCAAGAAACCCCTTTTAATGAAATTCTGTGGAAGTGTGAGGGTGCATCATGGATAAGGCATGAAAAGAGTAAAAAATATTGATAACTTTGACGTTGCCCCCTCTTCCCCCACTTTATTTCATGTTTATGCATCACAGCATTGATTTTTCCTCCTGTTTCATCTCTTTTCCCTTCAGTTCCAAATTTAATTTAAAAGCTAAAGCATGGATGATCTTGAAAGTATTTTGCATATTAAAAAGATGATGTTTGTTGCAGAGTGGAAACACAGACATCCTTAATTTAGTGCATTTTAGACACAGCTTCTGCGGGCATGTCCGGAAAAATCTGCATATTGAGAGACCTGTCATTAATAGTCTGTGTGTAAATCAAAGGGATAAAGGGCTCAAAATAGGCAAAAAAAAACATTTTGACAACAGAGAATTAAAAAATGTGCGTAACAAATATTCAAATTTAATTACATATCCCACCAGAGTGTGTGAGAGTGTGTATATGCACAGCACATGTATGTACATACATACATATACACATGTGTGTGTGTGTGTGTGTGTGTGTGTGTGTTTTGTTTCCCACACATTAAGCATACGTGGGCGGGCTGCTCAAGAATATAAGCACATTTCACGATTCCTTTTAAAAATCTGTCCATCTGCCATCCACGATCAATGTAGTGTCTAGTAGTGGACAGTTTCCTCTCGCACTACTAGAATAAACATGTACAGGAGCAGTAGCGCAAGTGTGATATACTGAATCACAGTAAATGCTGCAGATGCTTAAAATTGAAACAGTGGATCAATGGGGCAAAAATCCAAAAGTCTTTCCCTGGAATGCTTGCTATGAGGCAGGAAAGCACCCTGAACGAGGTCACGGGGTCAGTCACCAGTATTGATTAGATATCTGTCTGTTAACAACAGGTCAGACGCATAACACTCAAAAGGTCTGGTTTTGTTTCCAGCAGTAAGTGTTGTAAGAACAATCCCATACTGTAAGTCTCATGCAGACTTAAAGCTCAGACATCAATTTAAACCTGGTTATAAGGTCAAATTACTTCACTGGAAGTAAAGCTAATGCTATCGATAATACCAAACACCATTGCCTTGGAATATTATATAGAAATAGAATTTTCAACTATAGGGGAAAAGACTGCTCTGAAAATTCAATTAAAAAGAGCCTGTTGATTTGGAACCAAATAAAAAAAATAAAAAACAATCACAGCATCATTGAATTCTCAAATCGTATATTTGTTCAGAAGGTGATAATATATTTTCAGATATTGAGATTTTTACACCTTTATATTGAAACACTTGTTCGGTCATCATTTCTATACATATGATTTTTTTTCATTTATTCACCTGTGAGGGGTGGAATACATTAAACAGCAAGTGAACCGTCGGTTTTTAAAGCTGATGTGTTGGAAGCAGGAAAAATGGGCAAGCGGAAGGATATGAGCGACTTGGACAATGACCAAATTGTGATGGCTAAACAAATGGTCCAGTGCATTTCCAAAATGGCGTGTCTTGTGGGGTGTTCCTGGTATAGAAAGGACAATTGGTGAACCAGTAACAGGGTGATGGCCACCAAGATGTTTTTTATACTTGGAGCATAAAAAATACATATATTTAAATAAATAAAAAAATACTGAGAAAGAATATCCTCACCTGTAGTATTTTCCTCGAGAATTTTGTGATATTAGTGTTACTGTGTGATCGCCTGAAAATAAGTACGTCCTGGGTTGCCATGTTTTATTTTAGTATGAACACAGATAAGCAGATTTTCTTTTTCCTAGAAGGCCTGATGGTTCACTAGCACACTTTTTTTTTTCTGGATTTGAGCGAGCAGACAGATATGAAGCTTGTGCTACAAAGTAATACAAAGTTCATTAACATGAGCATGCTTCAATTAGTCAATAGTAAGCTACTTCTTTCAAAAAAGATATTGAGAAGCAGAAAGTTACTCATTAGAAAATATCACGTGCAGTTGCGAGCAAAAATAACCGCGCGAGTGGCATTAAACAGTCCCAGGCGCTAGCTGAGACCAATTATAAGCTTGAGCTGAAGGTGAGGAACTGTCAGAGCCAGAATGCACAGACCATGCTGACAGTGCTGCCATTTCTTGCCATTTTTACATTTGAGGTCTTTTTTCCTCTAGTAGTTCTGGGTTCATTTAATAATATGATTTAATAAATAAATAGATACTTATATATATATATAAAACTGTGTGTATTTGGAGTACAAAATAGCATGTACAGCTAATGGTACTGTATTACAATGATAAATCTATTTGTTTACTTTTATTTAGAGTAATTATTGATTTTTTTAGTGAAGTAGAGGTGATGGGCAATTTTGAATAATTATGCTGTTAAATATAAAATGATATAATTATGCAGTAAATATTTAATAGTATGGTTGCATACTCATTCTAATATGTGTAACATAAGATAAGATAGGATAAGATATACATTTTTCCATCCCAATTTCAATGCTACAGCAGCAAAGAACAATGTGCAAACAAAAGTAGTGACAGTTCCGTGTATAAAGACAAAAAGAGAAAAATGCACATAATCAAAAATAAATAAATTATTTTTACACAGTACAGTGTATAAATACAAAGGAAGGAGAAAAACAGCAATACAACACAGTACTTACAGTATTTAATAACAGGAACAAAGGCAAACTAGCCTGCCTAGGTGATCACTCACTCACTCATCTTCTATAGCTATATTATCCTGTATACACAGGGTCAGAGGGAGCAGGGAGCCTATCCCAGGAGACGTAGGGCACAAGGTGGGTGCACTTACATAGAAGAAACCGTAGTACCTGGAGAAAACCCACCAAGCACAGGGAGAACATGCAAACCCGAGACGGGAATCGGACCCAGGTCCTGGAGGTGCTAGGTGATAGTGTTAACCACACCACCATGCCACCTCCCTATGTGATATATTTGCAAAAATGTGCCATTATCATAAGCAATTATAATAGTAAGGTGAAATCTTTGTCTTTTAATAATTACAGTGTTTTAGGTAATCATGTTTATTTTATTTTTTTTTCCACCCGATCTGACGCTGATCTGACAAGAGGTGCAATTATGGTTAATCAGAATATAACTTTTTGACATGTGCAAAGTAGTTTCATCTCTTGTGAAGCGTTTAATCTGTTGGAAATATACCAGAAGAATGGTAAGAAGAAGAAGAAGGTATAATTTTTCTCTCACTTTGAAGTTAGGTTTAGGCTTCTCATCTTTACTGATAAATCCTGCATCCTGTGGAATTGGTTAAATGAATCTATGATATAAAACAATCTATCTATGATATAAAATGGGGGTCCAGTCAGTGCCCTTTCCTCAGCCAGAGATGCAGTGGATGAAAGTTAAAAGAGTTGTTCCCCTGAAACTCATCATATCACCTAATCTTACCCCCATGTTGGGAAAATATACGCAAAAAGAATATATTTATTCCAACAAAAGAGAAACTGTTGGATCAAGTGTTTACATGGTTTACACCATTCCTTTCATTCCGATTCAAAATTTATTCAGATTGGGCTGGATCAGGTCAAACTTTTTCCATTAATGTTTTTACACGATTGAATTTCATTTTCCATTGAGCTATTATTTGCATAATTGGGGGAATATTTGGGTAAATGCACCTATTATGGCATAGCAAACAGAATTGTATCCTCTTAGCGCCAGGGCCCCTTGTTCAATCCTGAACTTTAATTACCGTCTGCATGAACCTTTACATGTAGGCTTCATCCAAATTCTTTGCTTTTCTCCCTCATCCCTGATTTAAACCTTTGTGTGATTGTGACCCCTTGATGCCCAGCTTTGGACCGGCGTCCTATCAATGCTGCGTCTCCTGCCTTGCACTGAGTACTCCTAAGATTTCCTCGGGATCTAACGTGACCCTGAGTGTGATAAAGTGGATATTCATTTTCCTTCCTTAATCCTTTGTTGCTGATAGTGTGCCCTAATGTTGTATTTCTTAAGTAACCTAGGATCTGTTGCCGCAGAGGTATGTCACTCTGTGATTTTTGCTTTCTTAAAATTCCCATCCGATTAAAAAAAAAAAAAAAAAACAGAAGAATTAACAGTGGTGCCAACTAAAATCGCTGCACATATTTGGCATTTTGCGAAAACTTTGTCTGTAGAGATCTTCACCTTTCACTGCTGTTTTAAATAACCACCCTTACTTGTCAGTGTATGACACAAAACAACAGAGAATGCAGCAAAAATTATACATTATTGCACACATTATAGAAATTGGAGGACACAGCAAGGTACCCTTTCTGACTCTTTTTTTCTGATAATTATAAACAGCATGGAATTTCCAGGAGCATGTATGACCATTTCCTTATGTATTTAAGCTGTATGACCATTCCCTACATTCAGAAAGCAGAAGTGAAGTTCAGAATCAGAGGGAGGGGGCAATTGCGAACAAAAAAGTCTGTAAAGTCAGAGGCAGAGTGGTTGTTACACGTTAATTGAGCAAGCCATTAACTGTCCAGTAAACCAATTTTGCAAACCGTCATTAACATACAGTATGCTTTTGAAGTTCCTGATGGTGTTTAGGTTAATGTAGCCCCCCCCCCCCCCCTAACAGAGTTTAATGTATAATATAAGGATAATTTGGAGAAAGAGAGAGAACAAAAATAAGAAGCACAAATTCATCAAATGTAACTGGTGATGTTATGAACGTTATAAGAACATTGGGTCTCGTTTATCAAGCTGGAAATGATATGATTTATTAATAAATTGTTCATAGAAGTATTTATGAAATTTCCAACATTTAAAATTGAAATTGTTAATATCCGAGTAATGCTTCTGAGTATGTAAATTTATGCATAGGATGACAACAAATAAAACAGACTTGATTGATGGATTATTGAACTTTTATACGCAAAATAATATTAATTAATTAATAATAATAATATTCATTCATTTATCTTCTATACCACTGATCCTGTCCATGGTCATGGGGGTGCGGGGATACACCCTGGACAGTGTGCCACAAACACACACACACACACACACACACACACTAGGGGCTTTTTGGGAAGGCCAACTGACCTAATCTGCATGTCTTTGGACTGTTGGAGGAAACTGGCACGGGGAGCACGGGGAGAACATGCAAACTCCAAGCACTTAGACCCGAACCTGGACCCTGGCGGTGCAAGGCTACAGTGCTAACCACTAAGTCACCATTCTGCCTGTCAAGCTAATACTGCTTATTTTTATTATAATTTCCGTATTTATCAGACACCCATATCCAGAGCAACTTGACTAAGTCCTTTGTAGTTTTATCAAAAACACATCCTCATGCTAGTTCAGAAATGCTGCTCTATAAAAGGAGGATGTGCTGAACTGTTTGCCCATAGCTGTAAGCTATAAACAAATGCCTAACCACACAGAAGATTTAGTGCATGTTTATGAGGAGGGAAAAAAATGTTTAAAATCTGGTATGATTTTTTTGGGGGGGAGGATGAAAGATGTTTTAAATCGATTCCATTTGCAGCGGCATCATTTAATGCCGCGCAACACTTCCAGCTCATCGCCCGCGACGCTTAAATCTATTTAAAAATGGAAGCGCGAGGCATTTGGTGTCCATGATCACCTGGATACAGTGGAGTTTTTTTTTTTTTTTTCCCTTATCACCTTACCTAATTCATACCTAATTAACCTTTTATGTGATTCCTTTCTAGAGTTTGACCTTTTCAGATGCTGCTAAACTAATAAAGCTATGTAAAATATTTTGAAGTATATTAAATATTAAAAACGATTTTTTGGCATAGAATTGAGACAAAATAGTCTCCACTCCTGCATTTCCAACTTTTCGGCTGTTTAGTAGGCAGTATGTGATTCAAGGCCTTTGCTCAGTGCCCGTCACTGAATGCAAATTAGCTGTGTCGAGAACGCACTTCGCACTTTAAAGTTGATTGATATACAAATGCGAGTACGAAGAGAGTCATCTTTCATGAAACGGCTGTAAATTTGACCTGCGTAAGCATTTAAATGCAACTTTTATTAAAAGATTGCTAAACGGCACCCATTATGTATAGATTCGCTAATCCAGTGTTTTAGCTTCAGGTCTTAGCAGAGACCAATGTGGATCACAGGACGGCATGGATTGAAGGTGGCGGAGCTGTGCTGAATCAATGCCTGACTAGTCAGAAATCCTGTCAAATTCCTTCTGTTGTACAGAGGGACACCAGGCTTAAACCTAATGAGAAGCAGTTCTTTCTAGAGCCATATAAAAGCACCAAAGAGAAGGAGGCTTTAAAAGCCTGACCAAGAACAGAAGTACAGTCTGGTAACTTTACAACGTATAATGTGGACATGTTGCCCTGTGTTATGATGACCTTTCAAGTAAAACCTGTAAATAAATGAAACGTGCATCATGGAGGAATTTAAAAATGCTCCACAGGCTTACTTCAGGGATTGTTAAATATATATAATAGTATTTTGGGAGGGCCGAATGTTGGCAAGATGTGGGATTGAGTGTTGAAATTCTCTGAACGTTAGCAATCAGTGATACTTATAGCTTACAGTTATTAATATTGTGTAGCGCTTTTATCACAAAATTTATCCTAATGTTAGCCCTGATTCATTGTTCCAGACTAGAGAAAAAACGAGAAAGTGCGTGCAGTGCGTGCTCCTCGTGATAGATTGGCACCATTGTCCACCGTTGGCAATTTGTCCATGGTGTACCCTGTGTCATAAGTTCTTGGCCTCCCACAACCCTCTATACAGGATAAAGCAGTACAGACAATGGATGCTGAAAAACCTACAATGCATTGCACACTCAAATATTTAATTTGACCATCTTGATCTTTGATTACGGCATGCATTGTTTTTGCCAACCTTATGCGATTAAGATCATTACTCTGCGATGGCCAATTCATAAATATAAATAATTTCTTATCCTCCCATAGCTGCCCTTTCACAATCTGAGCCCGTTATCCTGGAATATGCCAATGCATCAAAGAAAGAAACTCCATTGATGTGATAACCTGGTCATTCAGGTAGTCAGCTGACTTAATTTTATTGCCACATGACATTGCTTTGTCTAGACGTGACCAGTTGAAGCAACCTCAGATCATAACACTGCCTCCATAGGCTTGTACTTGATGGCTCTGTGTATGATGGGTGCATCGCTTCATGTGCTTCCCTTATTACCCGTCATACCCGTTCCTCTGGAATAGGGTATACTGTACTGCACTCATCGAAAAAAAAAAATTATGCTCCTTAGCAAATTGAAGTCTTTTTTTTTTTCAGATGCATCTCATCAAAAAGTGTTTGTTTTATAGCCACACAGATGTTTAGTTCCAAACCTGTGAGTTCTTGTTACATGTGCGTAGAAATGCTTTTACTTTCACTCTTAAACATAGGTTGATTTCCTACATCTGTTCAGCCCGTCCCTTTCAGATTTGAATATTTTCTTTGCTTGTTAAATTCCAATAATTTGACACTTCTGACCCTTTTGTAACATCTTTTCCATGACCATGGGATACATCAACTGACATGGTTGTTTAAGAAATGCTTTTTTCAATCATTGCCTGCTGAAACATATTAATCACTGCAGTGATGGCCAATCAAAGGCTCTTTATATTTGCTTATTTAAATTTTAACATTTAATGTTTACATTTTTCTTTTATGGCCCATCAGTGCAGGGTTTTTTTTTTTTATGTATGTAACCTACATAGCTACTGACACTTGTGTTAAAGATGTATTGCAGTCCTTTCCGTTGAGATTTGAAAGCCCAAATCACCATTAAGTGTCAAGACATATGAGTCTTTATACAGTTAAAATATAATGAAAACAATGTGAACTTTAAGGCATTATTCAGTGCCTGCAACAAGACTGAAAGCATATGTGTCTTTTGACAGCGTTTCTATAAGTGAGCTGACATTTAAGCTAATTTAGATTTCTTTGGTCTGTACGGCATCATAAAATCATTACAGTATGTCGTGGCAGTAAATGAAAGCCCTCTGTTAGCTAGAAGCCAGTAAAGAGAAGGGTGCGTGTCTTTTGGCTTTGGCTTGTACAGGGTTGTTCGAGGGAGTGAAAGAATGTTTCTGCTTGTGTAGGACCTTTGACTTCATTCTCGAGGAAGAGTAGTTTTTTTCCTTACTTTACAGTTACTTACTTTACTAGTCCGACTCTCTCAGACGGTTAGCCTTGGCTGCTCATTTTCCCGTAGCTTCCCATAAGCGGGGATTACTCTTAGCCTGCTCACTTTAAATAAGGAGGTTACATTAGAAGAACAGCAGATACCGAATCTTTACAGTAACGAGCCATGAAAGAAAGAAAAAAGGGGAAAGAAGTAAGCTTCCTCTGGTTTAGGCAAACACCTAGTGAGTATAAAGTGTAATTCAGGATTAAGGGCTTAGGAATCGGCATCACATCATGCTGCATTATGGGATCGTTCCAACAGTTTGTCAGGGGATGTTCTTGTTGATATCCTATTGTATGATATCCTAACGTATTCACACGTTACAAGAGCTATAAGACTGCTGTTTTGTTGTGGTTTTTGGACTTGCCATGCTGTGAATCAGTGGAGAAGGTAAAACTTTTTAAAACAAGTGGAGTAATGATCTGGATTCATTGCTTCCTCTTTCACATTTTTTTAGGTCTTTAGGTAGCTTGAGTGCCTACGATTTAAGGCCAAGTCCAGATGTATATATGTATAAATTTTAAAAAAAGAAAAGAAATTCTCCTTCTCTTTGGCTACATGCAAAAACGCAAAAACATGTTGTATATGTATGCCAAAGCCACAGCAAGCGATAAAACCATAACCATAAAGCCATATTGGCCAATTAGAATGTGTTGTACTCATTGAGACGTTATTTTAAGACTCCAGACATCAAACACAGGAGATACAGCACGTGATCCCACACATTCGGGCCACTCAAACCAGTTGCCCCATGAGTCTCGGCCTCAAATAGTTGTGGCATCGCAGGGATCCAAACGATCTCTAGATTGCACGTTGAGAGGTTTTCTACTGCTGTTTCAGAATGTATTTAAGCATTAAATAAGAGCTTAATAATGTAAGAGTGCATTACTTAATACAAATTATTTCAAACATGTGAACACTAATTGCAATAAATGAATGATGCGTACTGATTTATGAATTAAATATGTCCTGATTTCATTGTTATTCCTTTATTCACCAAAATTGTTGAAGACCAAACATGACGGTGGACTGTGACAGGCCTCCTACAGTACATGACGTGAAGCATGGGCAAGCGGTAAAGACCATAATGCCCAGATTTTTTTACGTTAGCGAATAAAGCATTAAGGGCAGCATACAAGCTCAACCAAATATTAGATGTCAAAGAATTATTATCTATAATTATAGATTAAAGTATAATTAAAAACTAATTTCATCCTGTCAAAGTTACACTAACAGGTGCACTATTCAGAATACTGGTGAGCGAGGGAGTTTTTTTTCTGTTTTATTTTATTGCTTATTTGTTTCCAAATAAAACGCCTTTTGGTTGGTAGGTAGGTTTCTAAAGTGGTCAACTAATCATGAAACCCTGGTATGAAAATGGCGATATAGTGCATAAAATAGTCTTTTCCCAGTTTTTTAAATTTTTTCTGGAACTTTGCTCTCCCGTGTTTTAAAGTCTTTTAGATATTTGGTTTAAACCACGGGTGCAGCTGCGACAGTTTATTGTAACACGACAATAATGTAGCTTCTAACCATAATGACACGTATACTCCGAACCACTCAGTTTATGTAATAACTAGTCTCCCAGCTAGATTGACTCTTAGATGCCTCCCCTGCCAAAATGCCATATCTCCCATTAGGCAGCTGCATCAGGCTCATTCCCATCACGTTTCGAAATCCTATTCATTTTTTGCAGATGTCATGACGTCCGTCCCCATGGTCCCACACACTTCTGGATGGCAAATGGGATCCTGCTTTCCAGATGCCAGTGCCACAACCCACATTCAAAATCACGAAAGCACTTTCAGCAAAAAAACACATCTCTGATAACATTGTCATCTTACACAGCACTTCTTCTTAGTAATTGGTTCTAAGTAATTCTGTGTTGCCTCTGATCCATCCAGGTTGTGTTTGGAGCTACAATATTAACTAGCTTCTAACACAAGGCTGGATCTCAAATCCCTCTCTAAACTCTGAACAAGGGCACTACTTGTTGTGTGGAACAAGCGATTTTTCAGTATTTGGGACTCAACCCTAGAACAGTTAGTTAGCTATTAATTAGAAAGCTTAAAATGTCAGTGTTTGTTAGTTAATTAGTTTATGAAGCATAAAGCACATCATATTTTATATCATTGTTTAATTTGCAATAGAAGCACTGAACGAGTTGACGCAAATGCCACTAAATCCAGGAGGAATCGCAGCTTTCTACACCACCTGAGCTTGTGGTTAGGTTACACCTGGTTCCAAGGTTCAAACCCCACCACAAAGTGTCGTGCCCTTGAGCAAGGCCCTTAACTCTCAACTGCTCAGATGTATAATGAGGTAAAAATTGAAGTTGCTCTGGATATGCTATAATGTAAATGAAAAGAAAAGATCTCAGTTCTCTCTGACATCAAATTGAGACAGCAGCCTAGGTGTTTGTTAGAGTGAGTTCAGGCTGTGTTGGTGGGTGCCAGTGCCTGGGAATCCGTCTTATTATTTGTGTTTTAGACAGGAACTTAAGCATCTCCAGAGGAAATGCTTAGTTTATGTCGCTCTGGATGAGTGCGTCTGCCAAATGCTGTGAATTTAAACTTTTATGCAAATTACTCTGCTTGCTAGCTTGTTCACCCTTTTTCACTCGCTTGTTTTTTTTTAAATAAGTTACGAACTCCAACATACTGCATATAAAAATAATCAGCTGCTAGGTTACTCTTCTCTGGGCGATACAGCTTCAGGTAATCCAGTGGGTGATCAGGTAAGGTAATCGTGAGGTAATCTTTTTGTTTCATTTTGGCTCCCGACTTACGAACATTTGAGTTTCCGCAGGTATGAATATTTTCATGTCCAAAGTCCGGTATATTGTACCATCCTAAAAATCTGTCCTGATGGTGAATAATCCTAATTTCAGAAAATTCTCAACGAGACCGGTCCAATACAGCTCTGAGACATAGTGGCATCAGGTCAAGCACGCAATAAACACCATGTAGTTTCACACTCTTCCAAGAGTTGCCATAAACGATGTCAGCTGCACCACAGTGATTACCCTCGCGATTTGGAATGCAGTTTTGCGCGAGTATAATGCATAACCAAAACACCAAACCTGTGTGTTTGTTTTTTTTATGCTTTACATTGTATATTTGTGTCAAAGTTGTATAACACCCCTTTCTCACCTACGTGGTTTGACTCATGGTGGGACGTGGTGTTGGTCACCACTAGCGACCGCTTCGACATTTCGCGAGGGTCTGCAGGGTCCACGAGCTACCACAATGGACCCTAATGTTTCATTTTTTTGAGATTGGAAACGTTGGAAATGTAATCACTCTCAAACTGTACACACACACACACACACACACACACACACACACACACACACACACATACACATGCTGTTTCCCACAATCTTTCCTCCAACCTTGCTTATTTTTCATTTCGGTCACTTAGCGTAGGTGCTCTGCTGTTTTGTTTTGTCCGTCATGCAACAGCAAGTTCCTCCCGTTCTCCTTTGCATATTCCCTCCTCATCCCCACGTGAGGTATTGTTTCTGATCAAATTTAAACACTACAGCATTCAGGATCCCCGCAGAGGCTCTGTGTACTTGGGCCCGCAAAGTGCTCGCAGCCATAACTACATGAATTGCTTTTAATTGCTTGGTATAGCTGCATCATCTTAGTTGAGATTATGCCTGATTGATACTGGAAGGCAATTGTAAGCGTGGAGGATGGGATTAAGTGCCTATTGAAGTGACTTTAGCTCCTTTACACAACAAAGAAAGAAGGGAGAATACTTTACCCCCTCCTTTTCATCTAAAGCCCACTGTTCCCCCGTCCGCTTTATATAACCCCCCACCCCACACACACACACACACACACACACACACACACACACACACACACACACACACACCACACACACATGCACACACCCTTTCCCTGGATGGAAAGGGAGCACAATCTACTAATATTCTTCTTCTAAGGGCAATGAGAAGGACCAGCCAGACGAGTACTGTTCCTGGCTGTAATTAGCTGTATGTGATCGCAATTATTTGGCCCATTCATTAGTGCTAATTGTTTGAGCAGCCTGACCTAAAGAACAAATCATTAAAATGTGTGTGCCATAACTGCAACTACTGGTGGGTGTGATAAAATGTATTGGAAGGAGCTGAAACAATACAGCTGGACATTTTCATTAGGCAGTAAGCACAGTGAAGCAGGAGTCTTGGCTCTCAAGGCCGAACTTTGTCTGTTTAGATTAACAGCGCTACTGTTCGCTTCCAGGAGTAATGAACTCAAAGTGTTGTGCGGATTTGTTGCGTTGTCTGAACTTTAATTATTTTGTAGGATCCCTTTCTGCTTCTGTCTCTTTTCGCACTGACCATGAATAGATTTATACAGCTAGTAGACCTGTTAAGCCTTTGTGTATTTGCGTTAAGGGAGAACAATTGGCTATGATGTCGTGGGTGATAAAGGCGCTCAAAGCGCAGGTCAGTGGCACTCGTCCACTTGAATGGGTGGCTTAAAGGAAAAACAAACTTTGTCATTGTGTTAAACATGTCGGAAGGAAGGACACTGACACAGATAGCGTCCGTTCTCGCTTTCATTCGAGCGTCATGAAGAAACGAATAGAAAACTCCAAATAAACACCCTTCGAAAAAAAAAACGAACTTTGATGTATGATCTTTTAATTTGTTTTTTGTTTGTGTTCAGGATAGCCCAGAGGGTGCTCGTGGCAGCGTGGCAGCAGGGAAGTTGGCGAGCCCACCATACCCCCGGCTCTCCGTCTCTGAAATACATCCCGCGACGAGCCGTCCTCTACGTGCCAGGCAACGACGAGCGCAAACTCGGGAAGATCGCCTCTCTAAACGTGGACTGCGCCGTCTTCGACTGCGAGGATGGCGTCGCCCTTAACAAGAAGGTACCCACTGCAAGGCATGGCCTTCATTATTCTGGCATCACCTGACTCCAGGGCACATGAAGAAAAGCAAATCTTTTTCCAGCCCCCCGTTCAGCCAGGTGCTAGCGCTTAATCACTCAGCTTAAAACTAGCGAAGGACCATGTTTAAAACAAGCACATTTCCTTCCCATTATGTCATCATAAAGGCAAGAAATGCCCCCTATCACATTCTCCTGAAACAAGGTGCCCACTTCACACTGGGATACCAGCAGGAAGTCAGCAGATGCAGCAGGTTAAAAGCATTCTCGACCCGCCCACACAGCCTGCCAATTGGCCCTGTTTGCCTTGCCATGAAATTGTGATTGGAGCCCAGGATAAAGAGGGGCTGGAGGAAAGAAGTCACCTAACAAAGGTTTCTAAGTCGTGATAATAAAGATGATTGATATGGCCAGAGGCTGTTCCTGATTGAGAGAGGTCAACTGTGACCCTTTGAAAAAAGTGATTGGGCTCAATGTTTTCCAACACCCTCTTATTTCTCCATCACTGCTAAGTGGAAAAAGGGTTTCAAAGGAAAATGTCACCGAAGTGTCCACCGATGCTTGAAAATAATACTAGCTTAACATTCTCACATCTATTGTGTCGCTCAGGCTCCTTGATTGTGTCTTAATCCAGCCTTTGACAGCCATTAAAAGTTTGGGCTTTCTGTTCGTTGTTTTTTCGTAGTTTTTTTCTTCCTTTGATTGATAGAAACGAGGTACCAAAATACCGTCTTTAGGTGTAACAGTTATGTGTTGGCACACATGCTGATAACAATAAAAAAAAAAAGCTTTAAATGTAATGGTGCAGATGCATTTTTTACTGTTTCAGTCGAGTGATACCACTGACAGATGAAAATATCCTTCAAATCAGTGTGGTTCTGCCTCTACAGGATTATTTTGCTGAAGAATAATAACGCAAGGTGATCTGAGCAGAGGAAAATTGCATTACGAAAGGGCATTGGTTCTCTCCCAGAGCGTAGCTCGCACATATTTTGGCAAGCCTGATAGATTTAACTCTCTCTTCTCTGGATAAAAAATAAAATAAAATGTAAAAAGAATAAGAAAAAAAAATGCTAATGGCGCACCCTGAAAAATAACACTTGTCCTGAACGGAGGCCGTCAAGTAATCCTATTACTCCTCAGCTTTTTTGATCGTTTAAATCTGCCGAATCTACAAAAGCACTTACAGTCCGCAGAACAAGTCGGAGTCTATTTTAAAACCCATATGCCGGCGTTAAAGACTCTGGCACACGTACACCGAGAGCTGGATTCCATTATTTATTCGTTAGCACACTAGTGCGTAATGTAAAAATGAGTTATTAACTCAATAATAAAAAGCACCTCGCTCGGCGGCTCGCTCTCCTTCACTCCCACTCTCTCGGCTGTTTTATGCATCCCGGCAATTGAAAATCTGCGTGAGTTGTGTTGTGTACAGACATTTTATTTCCATGCCACTGAATGACACTTCTTCCTGCAGCCCAGCTGTGCTCATATAGGCCTGCGAAGTCTGAGTAACAAGAAAATCAACACTCAGCAACAGTTTTGAAGCCACTGGATGAGAGATTGACTTCTGTTAGCGTCAGAGAGTTCTGTATTTTTTTTTCACAGTAATTTTGTCTATGCAGCAAGGCACCACAAAGTTCTGTTTTTTTTTTTCTTTCTTTCTTTTCTTTTTTTGTAGGTTAATGTTACAGGAGCACCGTTTAACAGTGTTTTTTTTTTGTTTGTTTTTTTTGTCTCAGCTTATACACTGATGGAAGCATGGAGAGCGTTCAGTCCTCTCATTGTGCATTCAGGTGATGCCTATGCTTCTTCTGTCCCTGAGAGAGACTCTGCTGTTCTGCCCTATAGACTGGCGCTCAGTTTGGCGCGTTCGGCCCAGTGGCTTCGCTTCCAGTACGTCTCCCGTCTCCCCCTGGCCATCTCACTACATGCTCCCCTTCTAATCCCTGCAAGTTTGGAGCTAATGAACTAACTGCTGAGCTGCTGCCACGGCGTGTAGTCCCAAACTATACTGTACTTCACACCCGATTTATTCTCCAGATGGCAAGACTACGCAGCCCTGCCGGGAGGGACCACCTCTTCCACTGGAGTGTGAAAGTGGACGGATGTTGTTTTTCATACCCTGTCTGATCAACTCCGAACTCCACCAAACCTCCCAGCTCCGTTCCCCGTTCCCAGATACAAGATGCTCTGGCTAACCGACATGGAAGAGGCTTAATGAGGGAGAGGTTGTGTTAGAGCACATCTCCGCTCTAGCTTCATCCGAGGTTAGTATGTCATTCGCTCAGACCCCGTCTCAGCCGATCTGCTCAATAACAGCTGGCAAGGAGGGGTGATATCTGAAATGATTCACTTTCTGACCAATCTCTCGCTCTCTCTTTTTTTTTTCATTAATTTCCGTCCTTTTTTGCTTCCTTCCTTCCAAAGAATAACCAGGAATCACCTATTTTCTCTTTTCTCTCCCCTAATCAGACATGCACAATTTTTTAAATTATTATTATTCCTTTATTTTACCAGGAAAAAAAAAAATCTCCAAGCGCATTACGTTTCGCATAAAACACTTTTGAAAAGATGCATAAAACCTAAAACACACACACATCCACTAAAACTATACAAAACATGTATATGTTTCCTTCACATAAAACTCAAAGTGGTTTCAAAGAATATTTAGAGCGGGATGTATTTCTAATGTCAAAGTGTTCTGCATTTCATTCCATAATCTGGGCGCATAGAAAGAGAGAGACATTTTTCCAAACTCGGTAAATACTCTAGGTAAATCTCAAAGTAATTTAGAAGATGATCTTGTCCTGTAATTACGAGTGCAATATGATAAAACATTACAAACTTAACAAGGTAATTTCCCCAATAATACCTTGGTAAATTTCTAAAAAAAAAATTATTTTATTTTGGAAGTCACAGTGGTACGTGCCTTTTAATTCTATTAAAAAAGTATACCATTTTTCGCTTGCTTTTTGTTAATGATAACTTGGTACAGCTCGCTGTATCTTATACCACACGACCTGTGTTCATTAAATGGGAAATGTTTTAGGAGGTACATCTACAGTATATCTTTGAGCTCAGACTCGAAGCTCAGTCGAGTATTGTGCTACATTCTGGTCAGTGCACATGGAAAGATGAGAAGCAGGGTGTTGTTCAGTGGGTGTTTATCAGTGGTGTATTCAGCCCACTAGCATTTTCGCTTGTTTGACATGAGCTGCCATGACGTGCAGCGAGCTTGTTTGTGTTAAGCCTGGTTGCTTCTGTGGTAGTCCTGCTGGTGGCAGCAGATGAATGGTTTGAGCAGTGAGTGGAATCACAGCCCGTGTGTGTGTGTGTGTGTGTTATACTGGACAGTATATGGTATATGATACAGCTCCGTCTTATTCTTTCATGTTGCTAATTCCCAACCCTACACACTGACCATTAGGGATAATGTTTTTTTTTTCCCCTCCCATGTCTATAGGTTACTATGCTTAGCCGGGAGTACAGTGAATGTGTTTCGTTTGACAAATCAGACTTAATAATACTCTATTCTATTCTCAGATTTCAGTCAGTTCTTATTTGAAAGTGTAATATTTTGGCTTCCTGTCAGCATTTCCATTTTAGCATAATGTATGCAGTGAACTGTTATATGATATACAGCCTTTAAAAGCAGTGTATGGATATAGTGTTCAGTTCAAAGAGCAGCTGCTTTTTTTGGCCAGTAGAAGAGCTCTCTCTGTGTGTGTGTGTGCGCGCGCGCATGTGTGTGTGTGTGTGTGTGTGTGTGTGTGTGTGTGTGTGTGTGTGTGTGTGTGTGTGTGTGTGTGTGAGCGCGCTCCTGTAGTTTTATACGCTGCTGTATGAGGCCTGTCTTTCTCCCTTTGGGTTCGTTGGTTGCTGCGCTGCTCTGAGTAGGAGGCTGAGGAAAGACAGTCCTCCGGAGATCAGGCCTGTGTCACTCGAGCAGAGGCTCCTCGCTGTTCTTCTCACAGTACAGGCCAGAACAGCACAGAGGTGCAACAAAAATCACTCGGCTGCCAAAAAACACAAACAAGGATACCAGGCTTTGACCCAAAAAGCAGAACCTAAAAGCATCAAGCCTAGAAAAGTTGAGTTCTGCCAGAATGTACATGCCAATCAATTTTAAAAGGGTTCAAGGGTGTACAATCAGATGGGTGACAAATTAAAGATAATGCAACATAGTGTACCATAGTGTATTTCCTCAAGTCTTCAGCATTCAGTGCCCTGTATTCATAGATGATCACCATTCTGCCACAAGATACCATCTCAGGTTTGATCATGGCAATTGGGAATGTAGCCTGGCTTGTCACTCTCTCATGGGCGTCGAGTTGGTTTGAGAGCTGGTGCCTGTGAAAGCCATAGCATAATATGCATCATGCATCATTTTCATGCTCATCAATCCGTTCAGTGTGGCCATGCTCTGTGGCTTGGTTACAGGGTCCTCCTGGAAAACAGTGCTTCCATCAGGATTGAAATGTTATATTGTTATATGTTATAAATCATATTATAAGGACGATCAGTCAGAATGACAGTGTATTGATTTGCAGTGATGCTTTAGTCTAATTGAACATAATGCAGTGTCACCAAAATGTTTATATAGCATCTCTGTGCGTCCGTTTTTGTTTTTTTTATGTATATATGTACGTTTGTGTACGTCTGGTTGTTATGTCTTTATCTTGGGTATTGATTAAGTAATCGGTGAATAGAAAAGTCCCAAATGTCCCAGTACGAGAGCAAAGGATGCCAGAGCATCAGTGCATTCAGTTTCTCAGTGAATCTCTGTGTTTTTCTGATGGGGTCAGGGCAAATTTGTAATGTACCAATATTAAATTATAAAGACATTTTTCATGTCTTTCAATGTAATACATAGACTCCCATGCAGCTGTCCGGTAAGAAGCTGAATTAGAACCAACATACAAATTGAATCCATATGACAGACTTATGGCTGGACTTTAACGGGCCAGCCAGCGAGGGAATAGAGGAATACTGTGCATGCTTCACATACCTGAGGAACTGTAGCCTCATCATCAGTGTTTAATGCCTATAAGACAGCTGTAATGGGATATGCGTGCAGTGATTATGAGGAAGAGATATTCATTTTACTCCGTAAGGAATGTTCTCCAG
This sequence comes from Clarias fuscus, assembly GCA_030347435.1. Lineage (NCBI taxonomy): Eukaryota > Metazoa > Chordata > Actinopteri > Siluriformes > Clariidae > Clarias > Clarias fuscus. The sequence continues at coordinate 13,736,371 of CM059209.1, read as the reverse complement.
CTTTTTATCATCTAAAACATATGCTGGTTTCTTTGCTGACATTTAAGTGGTTTGGAAAGTGAGTTAAAATACTGGTATATATAACGTGTATCAAAGTTTAGTGTATGGGAGAAGGGTGCAGGTGTACTGTTGAGGTTTTACAGATTATGCTGTTCATTTGCATGAAGTTTCACTCCATATTGATTGTGTAAAACATTGAATGTATAAATCCATCGTTGCACATCTAGTATATTTAATGAACATGGTTGCTGTAATCCTCTCTTATTTAAAAATGTGAAAATAACACTAAGACTGCATTTATAGGTTTGTCACTATATTACTTTTGTTATCATCTAAATGTTTAATATAAATAAGAAGAGATATGGATAACTGATGTCTTGCCATTTAATTACCTAAATATTGAGGTCACTGGATATGTTAATTACTTTCTATCATTAGACACGATAGATAGATAGATAGATAGATAGATAGATAGATAGATAGATAGATAGATAGACGCTCGCTCAGAATATAATATATACACCGCTCGAAAAAATTAAAGGAACACTTTTTAATCAGAGGATGGCATCAAGTTAATTAAACTTCTGAGATAGTGATTTAATCACTTAAGTAGCTGTTAACGAAATTAACAACAGGTGCTCTAGAGGGGCAACAAGGCAAAACAGGATGAGCACTGCCAGAACCCTGCAAAATGTCCTCCAGCAGGCCACTGGTGTAAATGTATCTGACCAAACAATCAGAAACAGACTTCACGAGGGTGGCCTGAGGGCCCAAAATCCTCTAGTGGGCCCTGTATGCACTGCCTGGTACTGTGGAACATAACTGGCATTTGGCAGAGAGCACCAGAATTGGAAGGTGCTGTGTTGTTTACAGATGAGGGCAGGTTCACCCTGAGGACATGTGATCAACATGAAAGGGTCTGAAGAAGCCATGGAGAACGTTATGCTGCCTGTAACATTGTTCAGCATGACCAGTTTAGTGGTGAGTTAGTGATGGTCTGGGGAGGCATATCCATGGAGGGATGCAGAGACGTCTACAGGCTAGACAACGGCAGCCTGACTGCCATTAGGTATAGGGATGAAATCCTTGGACCCATTTTCAGACCCTGGTGCAGTGGGTCCTGGGTTCCTCCTGGTGCACAACAGTGTCTCATGTGGAGAGTATGCAGGCAGTTCCTGGAGAATGAAGGAATTTATACCATTGACTTGTCAATAACCATTAATGAGAGAACTTTATTGAAACAAGTTTCAACAAAAATATTGCAAGAATATTGGAATTTGGATGGTATATGAAGTATGTGTCGTAGGAAAAAGCTTGGTTTAACAATTATATCTATCAGTAGTCTATGAGTAAAAAGTGCTGTCTAGAATAAGTACTACTCAGTATTTCAGAAAGGTCCCTATGTTACACGGCTCCTGCAGTGGCATCAGGTGTGTGTAACCCTAATGGCTTTAAAATGAAAAGCAGGCAAATGCCAGCACTCTGTATAATGTAGCTTTTAAAGGCCATCCAAGCTTTCATGTTTGTTCTCAACATTTATTTTAGGCTCATTCATCTTATAACCTAATAGTATGCACAGGAATATAGGAACATGTCCAGGGAGACCAGATTAGTGCATTGGAGAATGTTTCGAGTATCGAGATTGAGATTGTAGAATGAATGTATATTGTAGAAAACATTTAGATTGATTCAGATTATAGAATGTACACTGGTCAGCCATAACATTATGTCCACTGAGAGTTGAAGTGAATAACACTGATTATCTCGTTACAGTGGCAGCTGGGTGTGGGCGAAATGTATTAGGAATAAAATGTGAACATTTTGTTAGAATCAGGAAGAATGGATAAGCATAAGGATGTGAACAACTTTGAGAAGGGCCAATTTGTAGTGGCTATATGACTGCGCTGGAACAACTCTTGCGGGATGTTTCCGGTCTGCATTGGTCAGGGCTTATCAAAGTTGTCCAAGAAAGGAAAACCAGTGAACCAGTGTCATGGGCGGCCAAGGCTCATTGGTGCACTTGGGGAGCAAAGGATTACCTTTTAGTTTGGATTTGCTGAAATAAAGTTGCTGGTCCTGATAGCAAGGTGTCGGAACACACAGTGCATCGCATACATATGGTGCCTGGTCTCAAATAACCACCACCAACAATTGTCACAAGAACATCAGAACTGGCAATAAGTGGGAAAAAGTGGCTTGGTCTGACGTTTTCTTTTATATCATGTGGATGGCTGGGTGTGTGTGCGCATCGCTTATCTGTTACTTTGACATACATCACCCACCGCTATGACTTCTTTCATCAGGATAATGTACCCTGTCTCACTGCAAGAATGGTTGAAGAATGATTTTGAATGGTTTTCCATCCAATCGGGCATCTGTGGGGTGTCCTGGAAAAATATCCGATCCATTGAGGCTCCACCTTGCAATTTACAGGACTTAAAGCATCTGCTACCAATGGCCTGGTGCCAGATATCACAGCGCACCTTCAGAGATATAATGGAGTCTGTGTCTTTTGGCAGCACAAGAGGGACCGACGCAATATTACGGGGGTGGACACAATGTTATTACTGAATCTGAATTGCAGAGCTCATTGAGACTGAATCAGATTGTAAAATTGTTGCCATTTCAAACGGGTCAAAATGAGAACAAGTAGGTTTGAAATGACTCCTCCAACACATTAGTAAAAACCTGGAGGGATAGTGCTGAGCTGAAAGTCAACTGTAGAAATTACAGCTATAAATATATATAAACTATATGAAGAGTGAAAGTAAGAGCATTTCCATCTGCACAATGTGATAAGAAGTCGCAGGATTGGGAATAAACAGCTGACCATCAATGGATTTTATATATTAATTAGGGGTGCTCCGATCAGGATTTCTGGGGCCGATCACCGATCTCCGATCACTAGAAGCTGTATCGGCCGATACCGATTACAGGGTCTACTCGAAGCCTTATCATGTAGCATTATTTATTAAACTATATCCAACAACAATGTAAATTAAGTATTGAAATTACAAGAAGAGGAATATCATGAATTGACAACTGTATTTATTGGCAAGCATCATGTGCAACACATCAACTTAAAACATAGCAGCCTGTGCTTGGTTAGTAATTTATGGAATAAAATCACTGTCAAAAATAATCGTGCGTAAAAAACAGATTTGTGTGTAATTCTGTGTTTTGTCCGAGTTGGATTCCAAAATCTACGGCCACAACTCTGAAATATACGACTCTGACCGCTTACAGACACAAAACTCGTTTTTACGTCTCCTGTGTTACACGGACGAATTGTGAAATTACGCCTATGAATGTAGTGTGTTAAACCGCTGTCAAAAATACGTCATCAAGGCCACATGCACAGGCATTAATATCCGAGGGAAGAAAGATCGATTCGGCCACCGTTTTAAACCACCGGCGCCAAAATGGCATATCAGCAGCCGAGCGCTCTCTCACCGTCTCAGGTAAGTTTTCTTTTTTTTCACAGATTCGTACATCTTTAAGAGAAGTAAAATTACAGAGATGTTTTAACTATAGCAGGTAAGATTTTAGGAGCTTAAAACGGCGGCAGGGCGCATGCGCCGTATCAATTGCTCCTCCTTCGTATAGTAACGCCTGTGCATGTGGACTTGATGACGTATTTATGACAGCAGTTTAACACACTACATTCTTGGGCCTAATTTCTCAATTTGTCCGTGTAACAGAGGAGATGTAAAAACAAGTTTTGTGTCTGTAAACGGTCAGATTCGTATATTTCAGAGTTGTACTGTAACAAACACACTAAATATCGTATCTGTAAGCTGTCGTGGCCGTAGATTTTGAAATCCAACTTGGACAAAACGCAGAATTACACACAAATCTTTTTTTTACGCACGATTATTTTTGACAGTGATTTTATTCCATAGTAATTGGGAACAGCTTAGAGCTCGACAAATACAACTTTCCTGTAGATTGTATAAAATTAAATTAAATAACACACAAGTAGGATGTGAGTCGCCAGAAGTTCTGCAAAGTCCGCAAACATCCGCGAGGACCGGCAAAAAAATTAGACGTTTAAATTTTCATGTTTAAAAACATTTTTACAAAATTTAACATGTTTAATTCTTCGCGCGGAAAGATGGAAACGTAATCACAGTGCCAAAACTCGCGGTGAATCATGATGAACCGTACTTACGGTCACCGAGCGAAACCGCGCAGGTGCGATAGGGGAATTACCGACAGCTGAGTGAGTGGCGACGCGCGAGTTGCTGAACTCTCCCGCTCTCTTAGCGCGAGCCAACTTTGAAAACGTCTCGGGTTACTTGACTGTAACCCTGTTCCCTGATAAAGCGGGAACGAGATGCTGCGTAAAATCGCTATGGGAACATTCCTTTGTTGCCCGGTTGTGAAGCCTGTGCATGCCAAACCCGCCGAATACCTTCGGCTTATAACCTGTGCCAGGCATGACGTCACCGAATAAGGTGCACCTGCAGGTTATAAATAGGAGTGAACCGGAAACATCCTCAGGTCAATTTTGTCTGAAGGACGTCCAGGCACGCCAGCAGTGCGGCATCGGAACGCAGCATCTCGTTCCCGCTTTATCAGGGAACAGGGTTACAGTCAAGTAACCCGAGACATTCCCTTTCAAAAACTACACTCAATGCTGCGTGAAAACGCTATGGGAACGAGAATACCAACACCGCCGCACTGCAAGTGTCTGGACCCCCAGGTTGTGTAGCGTGTGCGCACAAGCCGAGGAGGTCTCAGACCTAGCTCTGGGATGCTGACTGAAGGATCCGTGAACCCGGAGTAGCATTGACATCCAGACTATAAAATCTAACAAACGTGTGTGGAGAGGACCAGCTCGCCGCATCACACACCTGCTGCAGGGGGAAGCCTCTTGCCAAGGCAATCGATGAGGCAGTCCCCCTGGTTGAGTGAGCCCTGATTCCCAGAGGCGAAGTGTGTCCACAGAAACCCCATCTTTCAGAGCGTGCCAAGCCGAAATAGCGGCTACGTACGTTCTGAGCGTACTAGGGCATAAGCCCGAGGACAACCTTTCTTGCAGAAACTCCAGCACTGAAACAATCTGGCAGTGAACTGGGTCTACATGTCTTGCCATGCACCAATTTTCAAATACACTCCATTTGAGGGCATAAGTTCTTCTAGTGGAGGGAGCCCTGGCACTTAAAACGGTTTCAATTACGCTGGCTGAAAGCCCAGCATGTCTTAGTTGGTCCGTTCAGGGGCCAAACGTGAAGGTTCCAGAGCTCGGGCCGGGGATGAAGTATTGTCCCCTGCGCCTGCGACAGAAGATCCCTCCTCACTGGAATCACCCGGGGTGAGCCGTCGAGGAGAGGTATAAGATCCGAGAACCACACTCTGGTCAGCCAATGGGGCGCTATCAATAAGAGGCGCAAGCCGTGTTGACGGACCCTCGCCAGGACTCCAGGGAGCAGAACTATAGATGGAAACGCATAAAGGCGTAATCTGGGCCACGTGTGGGCCATTGCGTCCAGACCTAGGGGAGCTGGAGGAATCAGAGAGTAGTAAAGGGGGCATTGTGCTGCCTCTTATGAGACAAAGAGGTCCACCTCTGCTACGTAAAATCTTTCCCATATTGACTGACTACTTCGGGGTAGAGTTTCCATTCCCCATGTTTTACAGCTTGTCTGGATAGCAAGTCTGCTCCTATATTCATATGCCCTGGAATGTAAATCGCCCTGAGGGACAGGAACTTGTCCTGTGCCCAAAGCAGAACCTGGTGCGCTAGCTTGTTCAAGCGGCGCGAGCACAGTCCACCCTGGCGATTTATGTACGAGACTACCGCAGTGCTGTCCACCCGCACTAGGACATGGTAGCCTCTCAACTGCTGGAGGAAGTGTTTCAGGGCCAGAAACAGAGCCATCATGTCGAGGCAATTGATGTGCCACGCGAGAAGATCCCTTGTGCTGGACGGCCATCCAAGACCGCACCCCAGCCCGTGAGGGAAGCGTCTGTCGTTAGCATCTTGCGACGACAAGACGGACCTAGAGTGGGACCCAAAGTCAGAAACCGGGGTCTGAACCACATAAAACGGGTACGAAGCCCCCGGCGCGTAACCCTTATTAGCCTCTGGGGGTTGGCCCTTGAATGAAACCCCCTGGCTCTTAGCCACAGCTGAAACGCTCTCATGTGCAGAAGGCCCAAAGGTATCACCGTGGATGCAGCTGCCATGAGGCCTAAGATTTCTGAAAGTGATGAACGGTGACCTTCTGGCCTAGCTTGATTTCCTTCAGGGTGTTGAGAATGGATTCGACACGAGCAGGAGACAACTGTGCCCGCATTGTGACCGAATCCGATGTGACACCCAAATATGTTGTCCTCTGAACAGGAAGGAGAACGCTTTTTGTGGCGTTGAGTCTCAATCCTAAGAATGAAGATGGGCTAGGACGACATCCCGATGTCGAAGCGCTAGCTCCTGAGACTGGGCCAGAATCAGCCAGTCGTTTATGTAATTCAAAAATACGGATGCCCTGGAGTCCTAAAGGAACCAGAGTTGCATCCATGCATTTTGTATATGTGCGGGGTGACAGAGCTAGGCCAAATGGAAGAACCCAATACTGGTAAGCTTCGCCCCCAAAAGCGAACCTCAGGAACTTCCTGTGCTGTGGCAATATTTCTATATGGAAATATGCGTCCTTGAGATCGATTGTCACAAACCAATCCTCTAGTTGGATTTGAGAAACAATCATTTTGACAGTCAACATTTTGAATCTGGATTTCAGAGATAGCGGTTCAAGCCGCGAAGATCCAAGATCGGACGCAACCCTCCCCCTCTCTTGGGCACCAAAAAGTACCAACTGTAGTAGCCCGATCCTCTGTCTGGGAGGGGAACATGTTCTATGGCCCCTTTGCCCAGCAGAGTCTGTAACTGCTGGGCCAGCAGATGTGCTCGATCCGGTTTCACGGAAGTGGAGACCACGCCGTTGAAATGCGGAGGACGATGTGCAAACTGAATCCTGTAGCCTGTGCCTACAGTCCTTTATACCCAAGGAGATACACCTGGCAGTAGTCTCCACGCTAGATGGGGGGGGGGGGGGGGTTAGGTGTTGGGAGATGAAGTGTGGCAGGAGATGCCTGAACACCCAACTTTTCATTGGAGACCGGCGCTCCCCGAACACCAGTGGTGGCGGGGATTGAACACCGGCCTCCCGGGAGTGCCAGGGAGGAGGCCCTGTTTTGTGATGAAAATCCAGGCGCCCCTCCCCGGGGGGAGACACCCCCACGGCCCCAGGCGCTCAAACTCAGGGCTTCTTCTTGAAGAGAGGAAGCACCTCAGATCCGGTCTTTTCAAAGCAGATTTTTGAGAAGAGCGGCGAGCCCCACCCCAGTCTTTACGGGGGGGTGAGCGGCTGGTCACGCTCTCCTTCTGCACCTCGTGCCTGATAGGGGCCAGACCTGGCTGGGGCCAGACCTGGCCGACGGTCCCGGTTCTTGAGCACGGCGGGGAAGGAACCTCCCAAAGGCCTGTTCGTATAGTTTTGCCTCCCGAAACCTAGTGGCGGCGGAATTAACAGCGTCGCCAAAAAGGCCGGAAGGCGAGATGGGGGCATCGAGGAGGACAACACGATCCTTATCCTTGATGCCCGTGAGGTGAGATGCCTCTTCGTGGACACCATGGCAGCCATGGAACGGCCCGTGCTGCACGGGCCGTCCGCTTGGTTGCACGGAGAGACAGGTCTGTGGCTCGGCGCAGCTCTGCAAACGCCCTGTCATCAATAGCCCCGCCGCTGCTCAGGTCCTTCAGCAGGTCAGCCTGGTAAACCTGCAAAACCGCCATGGTGTGCAGTGAAGCACCAGCCTGTCCTGCTGCCTGAAAAGCTTTACCCACCAAAGCAGATGTCAATCTGCACGGCTTGGAGGGGAGAATAGGCTTTTTCAGGGAGGATGATGTCCCAGGAGAGAGATAGCCCGCAAGCGTCTCTTCTATCTGGGCATCATCATATAACCGCGTGCTTTCGCATCAACGATATTCGAATAAGTCGAAGGCACAAAAACACGCAATGAATACGGCTTGCTCCATGAAAGAGTTAATTCATCATGGATGTCACCAAAGAAGGGGAGAGAGAGACGTTGAGGCTCCTCCCCCCGGCCACCCGACAGACACCTGTCGTTCAATCTCGAACGCTTGGGGGAATCTCGCTGCTGCGGCCAGTCGATATGCAATCGCTCTACCGCACGCGTTATAACCTCTAATAATTCCTCAAAAGCTCTGTCAGCACTGGAGGAGCGTTGTGAGGAGGCTACTTCCATGGAAGCGAGAGAGGAAGATTCTTCCGCTCCTTCACAAGAAGCGCCGGAGCGCGCTTGCGAAGCGGAAGCTAAAACTTCCTGATCCGGAGAGAGCGCGAGAGAAAGGGGAAATTCCGTCTCGTGCGCGTCTGCCAGATCAGCACGCGAGCCCCAGGAATGCGCCGCGGCTCGCGGTTTCTCTTTAAAGAAAGCCAGCCGCGCGCGAAGCACCTTAATAGGGAGAAGATCACAGTACTCAGTCACTCACTCGAGACAAAACTCGTGAAGATCGCCCTCCGAAAGAGATCTATCGCACGGAGGCACGCATCTCTTAAGCAAATCCGCCATATCGGTGAGTTAATGCTGTTATTTTTATTTCGCTTTCGTTACGGCTTGTACATGCACACGCAAACACAAAGCGGTCCTGAAGACAAAAAGATCTGAGGATGTTTCCGGTTCACTCCTATTTATAACCTGCAGGTGCACCTTATTCGGTGACGTCATGCCTGGCACAGGTTATAAGCCGAAGGTATTCGGCGGGTTTGACATGCACAGGCTTCACAACCGGGCAACAAAGAGATGTTCCCATAGCGTTTTCACGCAGCATTGAGTGTAGCTTTTGAAAGGGAACTGCTCGTGTTCCTTTACGTGACTAACCTTCAAATATCTGATGAGGTTCGTGGTGTTAAAATGCTTTGGGTGCTTCCCTCCTCGTGGAATTGGCTTGTTACACAGGTTGCAGATTGCTAATGTATTGTCTTTTTCACACAACACGTAGAATTGCCAGACCCGTGAAGCCATTTTAGCAGCGCGCAAAAAAAAATAAAAAATGCCCGCGAGTTTTGCATCATCTGATCGGCTTTTCTATATCGGCCGTTATAGAGACTGCAGATCAAACTTCCCAAAGCTATTATCGGCCGATTATGATAATTTAATATGAATTTATTTTTGTCCCACCCTGGGAGAATGTGGAATAATTTTCACAGATGAATTGACCACCATAATGTGTGCTGTAATTAATGCTAAATACAATTTAAATTCATTCATTCATTCATTTTTGCTCAGGTAGTACATTAGCATTCACATAGAATCGGTGAAAACATTATACAGCATCAGCTACCAGGGATCAACACACAGGCTATATACGAGGGTGAGTCAAGTTCTATCTGCACTCCGGTTATGTTAAAACTTTTGTTTTATAATTTTTTTTTTTTTATCAGTTTTTTGTGGCCGAAACAACTCACAATAGAGCATAAACAGAAGCATTTGGATATCTGCAACCAAAATTTGGGCCGATACTCAAAGGAAAATGAAAGTTTCCTAAAGAGAATTATTACTGCTAGCGAGGCATGGATTCATCACTACAAGACTGAGAGTAAACCACAGAGTAAGGAACGGAAACATCTTTAATCACTGACCAAGAAAAAGTTCAAAAGCCAACCATCAGATGGAAAGTTGATGCTCACAGTTTTCTGGGATTCTCAAGGGCCAGTATTGGACATTATCAGGAACAAGGTTCAAAAACAGTGCTCGTTACAGTGAGATATATATTCAATAACTGAAGCCTAAACTCCGGAATAATCGCTGGGGGTTGTGACCTCGCTCATCCGCACACTTCTGCCCACACTGTCGACACTATGCAAATACTTTGTTTGAGGTGTTAAAGCATCCTCCCTATAGTCCTGATCTTGCGCCATAGACTTTCACCTGTTTGGTCCCCTGAAAGTAGCCCTATGAAGACGAAGATTCACGTCTGATGAAGAAGTGAAGACAGGGGTGCATTCGTACCGCGCAGCTCAGCCTAAAACATTTTTAATGAGAGATTACAAATGCTTGTTGACAAATGGACAAAGTGTATTGAAAAGCTAGGAGATTATTTTGAAAAAATTATTTTTTTTTCTAAAAAATCTCCTCTTCTAGTCTTCTACAGCCAGAGTGCGGATAATTTTTTTACTTGCCCTCATATGTTTCGCTTTAGGGCGGCTTAGGTCTTTTAATAATGCAACATTTATTTGTTGACCACTAGTAGATCTTATTGGAGCCCTGAGAGTTCTTTTGCAGTCCTCACTAATTATGGGGTACACCACTAGCTTTTATTATATCCAGTAGGAGAAAGCTTTTAAAACCTCGCAGATGTGTGTTGCAGTTGATCAGGAATCCCATCTGAGCAGCTCTGCCCTGTACCATCTCGCTCCAGATTCAGGCACACGTCACAAAACTCTGGGCCTTGTTATCAAATTACAGTGACCTGTTTTTGTTGGCAGCGCCGGTGGATATGTAGGTGTGTGATGTATAGGCTGCTGTCCTAATGAAAAGGACCTTGGGTATTTTCTAGTCTTGCACTGTATCCTTCTCATAAGGAAGTGGATAAGTTCAGAATGAATGCAGGATCTGTTGGCTATTCGGCCTAGACAGGGATGTAGATGGCCTTTTCTGTTGTATGACAAAGCAAAACCATGTGATATTGTTCTTCTAGATATCACAGCTAGAATATACAGGCCTCTCTGCCCTGCTCATCCCTTCACCTCGCATCCAGTGGCACTGCAAATGTCATTAGTTGAGAAATAATAGGTGGAAAAGAAACAAAAAGAAGACATAACTTGTTCTGAAGCACTTACCTAAGACCAGTGAATGATTCATTAAATAGTTTTTAAAAATGTGTCCTGAAAAATGTATTTTGGCAAGTGACATATTACATGAATAATTTAATCTATTACAAATTATTTTTGATATTTATCTTCCTTACAGGAGGCTTTTTATTATTATCCCAAATTTCTGCCATCAACAGATCTACTGATTGATAGATGGCAATTACATGTTGTGTATTAACATGTACGGTATAAAATGACACAGGTATGTATCTGTGTTTTGCAATAAAAGAATGATTTCTGCCTGTCTCCCAGACACCTTTCCCAGACGTAAGTGAATAATCCAGACATGGAGTTCCTTTTTTGCCATATCACTCTGCAGGAGTCCAGATTCTGAAGCTCTCAATACATGAAGGAGCTGGCCTTTTTTTTAACTAGAGGTCAGTATCTCCAGACTTGAAAGTTCATCCTTTGTTTTGAGCGTTTTGTGGACATGCTGTCATAACTCAGTGTCAGGCTTTAATGATGGGCTTGATGGAAGGAATCAAAGATCTCTGAAACCTGGGCTTCTCCGGGCCACTCTGTGGGATGCTGGGTGATTGGGGAGCTTGCTTTGAAGCAACTTGTTGGATGGAGATCCATTAATGTAAAACATTTCAGTTTTCAAAGTGCTTTATTCAAGCACGGAGTCGCTCGGCCCCTCAGGAGCTGAAACGTTCTCAAGAATGTTCTGTCTGTCAGTTTACTCTAAAAGGAGGTGAGTTAACTGGCCTTCCTCCCACTGATAGAAAATCAAATATTACTCTGTCAAGAACGTCTTTTCTCAGAAGGAGGAAGGTAGGGGGAGCTGTCATGACTTCTGTTACTTGCAGGATTCCTGCAGCATTAGTGTATTTAATAAATTGTACCAATTATTTGTTGTCTCATATCATGTCTGTTTGGACAACCAGTTTTGGAGGACCAAAACATTTTGCTTTTTTTTGTAAAAGATGACATAAAAGTATATGCTGTGAAATTTATATGACTGGTAATTTCATGCTCTCCCATCTTTCCTGCATTACATGTAGCAGTAAATGAAAAATAGGCAACACAAATAAGATTTAAATACAACATTTCAACATTTAACACCTCCTTAAAGGTTACCTCAAATATATGCTTATGTACTTGCATTTATTCTTCACAGCAGATTCGGTTGTTTCTTGCTATACTAGCTGTGATATTTTTCCATGACCCCATGACTTGCTGATGCTTAGCCAAAGCCTTGCCATGTTTAACACATGCTTCAGCCTCTGTAGTATGGATGGAGCTTAGTAGACTGCCAGGTCCCAAAAAAGTGGTGTTTGAATTTCTAAAAATGCAAATATGTTACAGCATTTGGTTTTGATATTTACTGGTTTCAGCTGCAGGTGTTCTTTTAACCCTACCTGGTGCAGTGAGTAGATTTTCCTTTTTATTAAACAACCATGTCAGAAGATGTATCCCATGAAAAAGATGTTTTTGCATTTCAGAACGGTCAAATTATTGGGCAGCATCAAGCAAAGAAAATAACTACGGATATTGCTGAAATTACTGGAATTAAGTAGAACTGTTCAATACATCATTAAAACCTGGAAGGGTAGTGGTTAACCATCAACTCTCTAGAAGGAAAAATTGTAAATGACTGTGGTTAGAGATTATGTAAATTCTTGGTGAATTTGCATGGTAAAAAAAAAACTACAGGAAATCACAGCTGTTAAATATTGAAAGTAAGAGAATTTCTATACACAATGAGATGAGAACTCATAGGCGTGGGACTAAAGACATTTTTTAAATGTCCATATAAAAAAAATGTATGAGTAATCAGAAAAAGTCTTCAATTTGCTAGTGGGCATAAGAGCAATGGAAATAGATCATGTGGTCAGATGAATCCAGATTGACCCTATGCCAGGGTGATGGGTGCATCAGGCTAAGAACAAAAGCACATGAAGCGATACACATATAATGCATATTGTCTATTGTTCAAGCATCTGGAGGCAGTGTTATGATATGGGGGTTCTTCAGTTGGTCAGGTTTAGATGCAGCGTTATGTGACAATCAAATGAAGTCAGCTGATGACCTGATTGACTAGGTTAGCAAGTTAATGTTTTTTTCCCCTTGTGGTTATACTTCAGGATGACATTATTAATAATCGTCTGGTTAAAATTGTGAAAAAGTAATTCTATGAGCATGAGCGTTTTAATATATAAATTAACCACCAGACTCCTAACTTTAACACCACTGATAGTCTTTGGGATGTGCTGATGAAGACTTTACAGAGTAGTTAGACATCAGTACTCTTCTCTACTTAGCCAAAATTTTATGCAGCTTTGGATGCTAATAAAATATATATTTTTTTATTTATAAAATAAATGTTTGTTATTTTTATATGGGAAAAATAGATTGTCGATGTAAGTGCTTTAAAAAGTTTTTGCGTTGATTTAATGCAACTATGCCATTTTAACTAAAAAACATATACCTTTTGAAGTGCTTGGCATTAGCTCAAGTTTGCTACTAGAATTGATGCTAGTCTACCCTGGCATGAGCAAGGAAATGTTTAGCTGAATATAGATTGATATTTCTAAATTAGTGAAACTTACCTCAGCATGCCTTATCCATTTAGAAATCATATATTCTGTGCCAGGGGCAATCCTGACTTCTCTTTCCCAAGCTGAACTTTCTGGACGCAGTTGCCTGTTTGTGGTTGTAAAATGTAATATATATTGTTTTTTTTGTTTATTTGTTTTTTAACTTGTATTTAAGTTGTTGCCAGGTACAATGTCATAGAAGACTGCCCTGGAAGTGGCTGTCGAGCAAGCTAGATGCAGGCAGACCAAAAATGCAGACAAAATTGGACAAAATTGTTGGTACCCTCCGGTCAATGAAAGAAAAACTCACAATGGTCACATAAATAACTTTAATCTGACAAAAGGAATAATTTTTAAAAAATTATATGAATGTTAACCAATGAAAGTCAGACATTGCTTTTCAACCATGCTTCAACAGAATTATTTAAAAAAATAAACTCATGGAACAGGCCTGGACAAAAATGATGGTACCCCTAGAAAATACTGAAAATAATGTGACCAAAGGGACATGTTAATTCAAGGTGTGTCCACTAATTAGTATCACAGGTAATCAGTCAGTGGGCCTATATATAGGGCTCCAGGTAGTCACTGTGTTGTTTGGTGACATGGTATGTACCACACTCAACATGGACCAGAGGAAGCGAAGGAAAGAGTTGTCTCAGGAGATTCAAAAGAAAATTATAGACAAGCATGTTAAAGGTAAAGGCTATAAGACCATTTCCAAGCAGCTAGATGTTCCTGTGACTACAGTTGCACATATTATTCAGAAATTTAAGATCCATGGGACTGTAGCCAACCTCCCTGGACGTGGCCGCAGGAGGAAAATTGAAGAGAAATCAAAGAGACGGATAATCCGAATGGTAACAAAAGAGCCCAGAAAGACTTCTAAAGAGATCCAAGGTGAACTTCATGCTCAAGGAACATCAGTGTCAGATCGCACCATCCGTCGTTGTTTGAGCCAAAGTGGACTACATGGGAGACGACCAAGGAGGACACCATTGTTGAAAACAAATCATAAAAAAGCCAGACTGGAATATGCCAAACTACATGTTGACAAGCCACAAAGCTTCTGGGAGAATGTCCTATGGACAGATGAGACAAAAATGGAACTTTTTGCCAAGGCACATCAGCTCTATGTTCACAGACGGAAAAATGAAGCATATCAAGAAAAGAACACTGTCCCTACTGTGAAACATGGAGGAGGCTCTGTTATGTTCTAGGGCTGCTTTGTTGCATCTGGCACAGGGTGTCTTGAATCTGTGCAGGGTACAATGAAATCTCAAGACTATCAAGGGATTCTAGAGAGAAATGTGCTGGCCAGTGTCAGAAAGCTGGGTCTCAGTCGCAGGTCATGGGTCTTGCAACAGGACAATGACACAAAACACACAGCTAAAAACACCCAAGAATGGCTAAGAGGAAAACATTGGACTATTCTAAAGTGGCCTTCTATGAGCCCTGACCTCAATCCTATTGAGCATCTTTGGAAGGAGCTGAAACATGCTGTCTGGAAAATGCATTCTTCAAACCGGAAACAACTGGAGCAGCTTGCTCATGAGGAGTGGGCCAAAATACCTGCAGAGAGGTGCAGAAGTCTCATTGACAGTTACAGGAATCGTTTGATTGCAGTGATTGCCTCAAAAGGTTGTGCAACAAACTATTAAGTTAGGGGTACCATCATTTTTGTCCAGGCCTGTTCCATGAGTTTATTTTTTTTTTATAATTCCGTTGAAGCATGGTTGAAAAGCAATGTCTGACTTTCATTGGTTAACATTCATAGAATTCTTATTTATTATTACTTTTGTCAGATTAAAGTTATTTCTGTGGCCATTGTGAGTTTTTCTTTCATTGAAAAAGGTACCATTCAAGGGTACCTACAATTTTGTCCACGTGTGTAGCTGTAATAACAATAGCGACTAGAGAATATAGATTAGCTACATTGGCGCATCAACTTAACATTACTGTTATTTCTGACATAAAACTTGCAAAGGTGAGAACAAAAGCTTACCTTATTGATGTTCCCCGCACTCTCATTGTATGTGTGTGCATGTGTGCGTGTGTCCCCGTCCGTTCGTCCAGCCATCCTCCCACTTCATTCTCTCTCTAAAATTGTAAACATTGACATGCGTTTAGAGACAAGGAGGAGGTGGGGCTTTGTGTAATTTGTGGGATCCTATCCAGCCTACATAGTACTGTATGTGTATAGGCCTGTGTATAGATTGCTCTGGTCTGTGCCTTTTAAGCAAAGGCCTTTTAAGCATGCCTCATGTTATATAATGCTTTGCTTATTTCAGTAAATGAAGACATTTGTCTGAGAAAGGACCAGGACCAACCAATAAGTTTAACATTCCATTTCATTGGCATCTGTATGCCTATCCCTCACACAGCTATAGCACTAACTACATTGTGTAGCACAATGATATCTTTCATTAGTGGTAAATTGATTGTTTCTCTTTTTTTTCTAACTTGATTGGATGCTAAATCGGCTAAAATGTGCTTGTTCAAGAAGAAACCTTTTAAATTAAGAGACCAATTAATTTAATAATAAGAGTATTTCAGTAATACTCACTTATAAGTATTAACCTGGCAAATGAACGAATGAATGAATACTTCTGTCTGTACATTTCCAACCTACAGTATTCTGAGTCTAATCTATAGCAGGCTTGATAGGCCACATTATAATGAGTTTATGCTTCTATGCCAGGGTTTTTGTTATTCTTTGGTCGCGGCAAAGCTAGTTTTAATGAAAATTAGCCATTATATTTTATAGTGGAATGAGACTTATTCTGGGATTGTTCTGTGTGTTTTCAAATATGTTTACTCCGATGACCTGGCCTGGAGACCTCTTCATTCAAACAGAATTAACTTTTAAGTTTCCAGGCTCTGCTTACACTCCAGCTTTCTTCAGGTCTATCCGGCCCAGGTCTAAACTCCTGGGATTCTGTGTCTTCATATTGCACTGCTTGGACAAGAATTTCCTATGCAAGTACCTAAGCTTCACCTTCTCTCTGCTTTACATCACTTTTCAGCCACATCTGTTTTGAATCTGCTGCCATGTGCTGGTGTGTCACTGTTAGGATCCAAGGCTCAGATTTACCTTTGATTCTCTTTTTCCTCTTCCTCTTTCTACTTACTCTGGTGTGTGTTTGTGTGAGCTCTTTTGGAGTTTTGTGGTAGAATGTTGGCAGTTGTGCTTTATGGGCTTGAGTGCATTGGCTCCATTGAGGATGATCCCTCTTGCTGGGATTTGCCTTGCTCTGTAATCCCAGGCGCCAGACGCCGTTTCCTCTATAAATTTCCAAAATGTCAACCATTGACGCATCTTAATCTGTGCATAAGGACAATGTTCGTTAATACAAATGTCTTTTTCTTTATTTGATTAGATTATATGCCTTTTTTCACACATAACGATGATAAATATTTACTTTAACATTAAGGTGCGGTAAAATAAAGAGTTTGAAAAAAATGTTCCTGGATGTGTACCCCACTTATTTCCAGCATTGTTAATGTTTGCCAATTTCTGAATGCCCAATTTAGTTTTGTATTACATCATTGTTCCGTAAAGACTGTCATGTCTATTATAGATAAATCTGGCCCCTTATGGTCAAATAAAATAAATTGCTGTAAAACCTTTCCCTAAGAATAGGAAAATTGTGTATTTCTCAATTCAGTCTTCAATTTCAACCCATTACGTTTGTATTATGTTACTGAATGGTGCATTTACAGGGCCACTCATTCATGTTGCATACGTGTTGCATCCCCCATGTAGGCAGAGGCACGGGAAACAATCCCAAAGATGCTGGCTGAGCTGAATGTGGGACGCACTGAAAAGTGTGTGCGGGTGAACTCTGTGTCCAGTGGCCTGACTGACGCTGATCTAGAGGTCATTCTACAGGCGGAGGTCCTTCCCCCGGCGCTCATGCTGCCAAAGGTGGAAGATACAGAGGAACTACAGTGGGTAAGCGAAGAACCCTCTTCTATAACAATGTTTAAAATTTCAGAGGACATTAAAAAAAATGTTGTAGAAAATTATTACATATCAACAGGGATCATATAAGGTGGATTTAGATACATTTCCATCTCAAGTTACACCCATTTTGCTCTGGAACAGAGAAGTCTGGAGTGATCAGACCACATGACCTTTTTCCATTGCTCAAAAGTCCAATCTTTATACTGCTTAGCAAATTAAAACATGTTTTTATTCCTCTGACAAGCCTCACTAACAACTGGTTTTCTTATGGACACACAGCTGTTAAGTGGTTGTTTAATAATTAAGAATCTACTTACTGTATCGATTAGTAATAAAATTACTTTCCTGGCTGAAACATATTAACTGCTGCAATAAACATCCAATCAAAATATTTCTTATTTACATAGGATTTATAGTGTCTGATGCTGAGGATTTCTAAAGACCCACTTTCTCCCATAAAACTTAATTATTCTAGCTTTAATTACAACATCGTCTGATATCTTCGAATAGAGCATTGAACAGGACTGTGGAATTACCAACTAAAATAGTGGAATTACTCCCAACCCTCATAATAGAATCAATATTTTAGTGTTCTTTTCCTTTACATTCTGCATGCCGGTGCAGATGATGGGCATTGATCGACCGCAGTGTCATCAAATGAAAAATAAAGACCTAAAAATAACCATTACATTTCCCACATCATCTTCTACCATTTCCCTATCTTTAAATAAAAAGCAGAGTGCCTTAGAGTATTAACTACTAGAGAATGAGCAAACTCCAGGTCTCTTTAAAGCAGTAATAACAAAGTGTTTCAGTTTTACAGGAAGATTCTTCTCCTAAGGCCTGTTTTTCATGAGTCGAAGCCAAGAATTTGACATCAGTCTGACATGTTAGATTTTATAGAACATGTTGTTCCAAGCCTCTTGACTCATGGTCACCTTAAAACGTGTGCCTGGAGACTAATATGAGTGTCCTAATATTGTAAATGTAGGTGCAGTGCATTGAGTTAATGCGTTTATTAAGCTTTCTGTTAGGACAAGTGCTGCACGCTGTACTGTCAAGTTCTGATACATATTACTCAACCTAGACCTCTAAACAGTAATCACCTCTATAAATAAATCCCATAACCCAGCTTCACATCTTGCTCAATACAGAAGATGCCTGTTTGTGTGTGTGTGTGTGTGTGTGTGTGTGTGTGTGTGTGTGTGTGTGTGTGTGTGTGTGTGTGTGTGTGTGTGTGTGTGTGTGTGTGTGTGTGTGTGTGTGTGTGGTGTGTGTGTGTGTGTGTGTGTGTGTGTGTGTGTGTGTGTGTGTGTGTGTGTGTCTGATGGAAACACATCATTGGTTCTGCAAGAGCTCCAGTGTTTTGGAGATACCCTCATCCCAAAGTCTCCCCCCACCCCTTAAAAAAAATAACAGCCCCAATCCACATCCACCTCACCCAAATCTGCAGCATTCAGATGCTCTGCATGCCTCCCAGAAAGACCTGAAAAGAGTCACAATGTCCTGACTAGGTGGAGGAAGGGAATGCGAGACAGAGAGGCGGAGTGAGCTCACAGCTACAGCTAGTCCAGGCCAGAAGCAGGAAGTTTTTAACTAGTGCTTTTAATTAGAGCTTGTATATTTCCTGGGCCGCTCTCTGTTTCTTGCCGTTTTAATTGCTGACAGGTGCTCATGTTTTTCTCTCACTCTCTCCATCACCTTGTTCCTTTTTTTTTTTGCCCCTGTCAAACATATTTGCTTGTCCAACATGAGTCTTTTGAAACACTGTGGTCAGGTGATCAAAAAAAGCGAAATAGGTTTGCGTGACTAATGAATGGCCGATATATTCTCCTTTATGCATTTGTAAAAGTTAATCTTTTAATGTTTTTTTTTTTTTATATACGACAGGCCTTTAGGTCAAACTGGGACTTGTAATTGTGCAAAATAACAGAACACGGTTATTAGAGTAATAACAATGTTATATTTAACATTATAATAATGTTACTCTTTATAACCCTTAGCTACACTAATGCACTTATCCCAGCATTTCACTAGTGCATGGATACCATCAAGTTGGATACGATACATTTTTGAAACGCCGGCCTCACAGGAACTCCTTTAACGGCCCAGGACTATACGGGATGTGGCAATAACTCCCATTCCAGTTCCTGTATCGTGCAAGTGCTGTTTGTAAATGATTGTATATAGTTCCCTTGTAAGTTTGTTTTGTAAGCACCTTTCTGCTCATGAAAAATCGATGGATAACTTGTCTCAGAACGTTCACTGGACTTTCTGCTCATTAAAAGTTGTATGAAGTGGGCTTCGAGCCACCTCGGTCGAGATCATCATTCATAGGTTTCTTTAAAACATTTGCACCATTCAAATGTTTTACATGCTTGGAGTCTTCTGTTAATGTAAATCAGCTTTACACCTTTATTCACAAGTAAGTCTGACTCTGGTTTATAGTTATAACAGGTTCACCATCTTATCCGTTTTTTATGCTGTAAGAGAGAATGGCTGTGTGTGTGTGTGTGTGTGTGTGTGTGTGTGTGTGTGTGTGTGTCTGTGTGTCTGTGTGTCTGTGTGTCTGTGTGTCTGTGTGTCTGTGTGTGTGTGTGTGTGTGTGTGCTGTGCGGATGTGCACATATATAACCTGCACATTCTTGTCCAGTGCCCTGCTCATAGTCCCAGCAGGGTACAGAAGATTGTGATGGTGAGGACATCATGTAGCACTGACCTGACATGGGCCTGCTGCTTTGAAAGTGATGAGAGGAAAAAAGAGAGACATGAAAGGAGTTGTTTTCCTTTTCTCCTTTACTGTCCCTTCACCTACAGTATATATAAATGTAAAAACTTTATTTATTTATTCATGTGTGTGTGTGTGTGTGTGTGTGTGTGTGTGTGTATAGATAGATGGATAGATAGATATTACATTACATATATATGTAAAACTTTATTAGTTTTACATTTATATGCTATTAATGTTATTACTTTGTTGTAAACAGGATCAAATGAGTTGAAAGCGTATCATGTAATACAGTTATTTTCAATTTTTGAAAATTATATTTGCCAAATCTGCAAGCAGGCTAGATGTCTATATTAATTTGTATACTTTTCTTGAAGACCATAATAGCGCTGACTCACAGAAAAGCTGTATTAAATCTCTCTCTCTCTCTTTGTCCTTATCACTTCCCATCTTTTAGTCCCTGGTCTTTGGCAGATTAGAAACTAACTGCTCCTCTGAGACTTCAAGCTTTGAAGCCTGGTTATGGCTGTCCCCCTCCTGTCCTCTGCTTTCAGGCTGAAAATCCCTCCGCTGTTTATTTTTCTCTTTTTTTTTTTTTCCTGCACCTAGTTTAGAAGAGAAACCACCACACTGATTTGTTGCTAAAAGACGGACTTACTTGTTTCTCTTTGTATGAAAATCCATTGCTTTCCCTTTCTCTTTGCTTTTTCTCTCCTTGTTTGACTGACAAGGCTTATTGGAGTATAACAGGCGTAACTCCCACCCCTTTGTCCAAGGACAATCCTCCTGCAATTTCGATGCCGCGTGCATTCTTTAGACGCCACGCCACTGGGTGTGCACCCGCTCATGAAAGGGTCCAATGCTAGGCCCAACCCTCTTGTCTCTTGCCTCTCTCTTACTTGCTCTATCTCTCTCGTTTGCTCCTTTTCTCTCTCTCTCTCTCTCGCTCTCTCTCTCTCGCTCTCTCTCTCTCCCGCTCGCTGATTCTTTCGCTCCCTCTCTCACCTTCCCCCTTCAGTGAAATGAGCACTTTAGCAGGCCGGAAACATTTAATCTGGCTCTCTTTTGAAGAAAATTAATTAAAACTTGTCCATTCACAACCCCTTTTTTCCACCAGGGCTCGCTTCTCTCATGATCGCTTTCTCGACAATCCCTGGCCCCCTCCACTTTCCAGCCGCTGAAGGATGGGCTAATGCAGATCTTATTGAAGACTGGTTTCTTTTTTGAGTAAAGGCTGGACAAGGTCTAGAAGGGTCAACTCACATAGAGCCATTGACCTGTTAGAAAGATTCCTTTCTCTGCTAACCTGGGAACTGTATTATTAGTTAAGCAGAAGGGCCGGTCACAGTTTTTTTGGAGGCCCTATGAAAATGAATTTCACCTCTCCGTCCCTTTCCATACACACTGTATTGAAATTTCTTTATTTAGATAGCACCTGTATTAATACAGCAACTTTAGAAATAATAATTAGTGAGTTGAAGGACAGATAATCAGTGATCTTGTGATCTTTCTAAAAATATTGCACATATTCTGAGAATAAGACACTAACAGATTAATGACTTTTGCAATCATATTTAAATCAAACAGCAAAAATAAAAAAAGTAAGAAAAATCTTTTTAGCTGTGCTGTAGCCTGTTTAAAACAAAGATTAATTATCCTAATTATCCTTCCTGCTTCCCCCCCCGCTAAAAAAGAGGGCCACCAAACCCTTAACACTCATACAATAGATTGTCAACACACAACCATGTTAATAAAATACATTGTAGTGCGTGCAGAGGCCAAAGGATGATTTCAGAATAGGCTTAATTCCTGGGCAGACTGTTTCACCTTAACACTAGGATAATACTGTACAGTAAGGATTAACTCTGTAAGCTGGCTATCTTCTCAAGTCTTATAGCTTGCTTGCCACTGTTGATGCGACAATCATCAATTACAGGCAATGATCACGATCAATTATGAAAAATGGCAATTGCTTTTGATTTTAATTATTAAAAGTTCCTAAAGCAAGTCATGTTTCATGTTTTTTACATGCTGTGTAGTGTAAGCACACATTCTGTCTGAAGAACGCTTTAATTAATGCCAATAACTGCACATTCTCACAACACAGTTGTGCATGTCGGATGATGTATCTCAAGGTGACTTGTTATCAAATTTTCCGGGTAACAAAAGGTTGCTTCCGGATGTTGGTGTACTTTGGTTTTATGACAAGTGATAAAAGTAAATCACCAATGAAGATCAATATTAGCATGAAGAGTGTGATGTGCAAATCTGTCACATGGAGAAATACTCCTGCTTTGACAGCTGTGTCTCGTGATTGTAATGTTAATGTACTTATAATAGATGCTTATGCAAGTAATCCTCGTTGATGTAGGTATGCATGATGTACTCTGGAGTATTAATAATGAATGGTGGTGGGAAACACAACAAGTGCAAAAAGCACTGATAGATTATTAATCATGATTGATTTGTTTACTTAAACCAGTGATTATGGGATGGTTACCGACTCCAATCACTACTTTCCTCCTTTCTAGTATATCTGTAATTAATTTAAACATTTCATATTTAAACAATTCAGCAATGCAATGTGTATGTCAACAGTGGTCATAATTTACAATGCTTGGTGCCGACAGTTTAATTTCTTTAGTTCCTTATTTAGCTTCACCCTTGACTTTTTAATCCAAGAAGTTCCTAAGTGACATCTAACGAGCATCCTGGAGCAGTCATGTGACGATCTGTGAATTTGTGTACCCATGACATCATTTCCAAAATGGTGTTGTGCCCGGGTAGCACATGCGACAGACCTAGCTAATTTTAAAGAGTATGATCCTGAAAGTAGGTTTTTAACCATTCTAATGATTTAATAACATCTCATGTTTTATATTTATGTTAATGTTCTGACAGCATTTATTGAACAGATGATATAAGAAAATATATATGTGACATAATCCGAAAAATTGTTAAGGAAAATGCCATGTGACATCTTTCAAAATATGTTCATGTGGTTCATTTCAATATTATTTGTATAGGGCTTTTAAACAATTGTCATTGACGCAAAACAGCTTTACACAATCAAAAGAAAATAATGGAAATTAGCATGAAATGTGAAAAATGAATAATTTTGATTCATACACGTGTATTATATCCCCATAATTTCCCTTAAAAACGAAATGGGTCTGGGCTCTCCTGGGATAAGCTTACATTTTTCAAGATATTTAGCTTTAAATTTTGTTAGTTTCTTGGCTCTATCTCTTTCTTTGACTGTTGACATAGTGCTCCATTTTACTTAACAAGCAAGGAAATCATAGTCATCACTTTGATTATTTAGAAAGAAATGATCTAGGAATAGAAACCGGACCCTGAGAATGTCATTATTCTGATTTTTTATTTCTCATCTCCCTCTCTCATCAAGTTTTCTTGCTATTCTGTTGCATTTTAACAAATCTGTTGGACGTTAGTCTCGTTCTACCATTTAAGCTATTTTTGTCGCCGCCTGTCCCAATGCCCCCTGTTGGCTGTGGGGTCTAAATGATCCTCTTTCTTTGCTCATGCTTACTGCCAGCCTTGTTAAGCGTCATCAGGACAGTCTGGAGATATGCTGCACTGTGTAAATTTCAATTACAAGCCGCCTCCATACACATTTGTGATATAATACCACTTAAGTGCAGTAATTTGTTGCCACTTCTCGACATCCTGAAAGCCCACTCAATCCTGGCATCCTCTAAGGCTGTGTGTCGTGTGAAACTTGGGCCAAAGCTCTCATTTTCCCTTGCGCGCTGGATAAATTTCTGGCTTGCATGTGGACCTGGGCGATGGATCCATACTGCAGGACTAGGGGTATATGGTGGCAGATAAATAGGACTACCAGTGGAAAGGGCGCTGGAGATGGTGGGGAACACCATGTCGTTGGGAACGCAGTCCTCTCTGAGGTTTCAGGGGAAATATTATGCTAAGCCGTCTGTGTTAGCATAGCAGCATTGCTCCTGCAGGGTTGTGACCTCAGATGATTACAGTACAAAGCTTATTGGGTCTTGAAAACCCCTTTGAAGATGAAAAGGCTTTGATGGTTTATATTTATGCAAATCTCTCAGATATGATTTATCCTACTGAGATTGAATGGGGAGATGATTAAAATTCTCCCCATTAGGGAAAAAAAAATCCGTCAATGAAACCAAGTGTTCATCGGATACTTTTTTTTTTTTTTGTCGTTATTTAGGGGCAAAAATGGCCCAGACTTACCTGAGGTTATTTTGATCCTCGATTCCCAGTGTGTAAAAGGGAGCGAGCGTGGAGAGCGACGACAGGGAATTACACATTTCAGCTCTGAGCTTTCTTCCTTTCTCCCGGTCTCTTTCTCTTCCACCCAGTCTCCTTTTTTAACTGGCTTTGAAAGGAAATATCTGACGGAGAGTGCTTTTGTGTGTTTCCAGATGATAGATTTTGGAATTTGGGCTACCCCACTGGCAGTGCACAGCTAGCTGTGAACTGGTGTGTTGGAAAAAAAAAAAAAGGGAATGCTTTGGTCTTCAAAGAACTAAACTTCATTTTAATGCTTTCTTAGGTAAGCTCAAATATTAGCGGGAAAACGTGCAAAAAAAATGAAAGGGTAGGAGAAGTGCCACATCACACCCTGATTGTCATACATCGCTCCGGTTTGTCTACCCAGGAAAGCCGAAGGGAATAAAAAAGAACAGCTGAAATCAAATGCACTCCCAGACAGTTAAAATCTTGTCCCTTGGCGTTTTTGTTTTCTCTCTTATTATTGCAGCATGTTGTACGTCTTGAGGGAGCTTGCAAAACATGCGTTTGTCCAGGGCCCTAAAAGAGAGCAATTTTTTTTTCTTAAAAAAAAAAAAATCTATATGTTCTGTAATTCAGGAGGGTTTTTTTTTTTTAATTGGCTGTCTGTCAAACATGATGTGCCATAAGTGTGAACATGATTAAAAGGATCTGTCACTACAATAACAAACCATTTGCTTTTTTTTTCAGATTGTGATCTTTTATGATTGATGTTCCCTGTACATCGTACTAATCATTATGTATGAACAAATAGTGATGTGTGTGTGTCTTTGTTTGTGCCTGTGTGTCAGTTTGTTGACAGATTTCAGCAGCGCTTAAAAGGCCGGATGCTGATAGAACCCATTCGCTTGGTGACCTTTGTGGAAACTGCTGTTGGGTTGCTGAATTTTAAGGTAAATCAGGCCTAAGAGTGCAGATGAAAGCACTTTAGATAACAAAGCAGTCGGATTAAAGAACCTGTCATTGAGCAAAGGGATCACCATTTTCTTTTCAGATATATTTTTTTTTTTTACTTTTTCAGACTCTTTCCATTAAATTAGTCATAAATAAACCTCATGTATCATCATCATCAGATGAGTTCTATATGTACAGCCTGATCCCCCCCCCCTCCCCCAATATATATTTTTTTTTTTTACACTGTCTTAAATCATGTTGGCCTGACTGTGTCCCAGAGCTGAGACAGGGAAATATTGCACAGTCACAGTGAGAAGTGAAATTAATTTGGAACCCAACAAAAGCCTGACACAAATTCCATCTGCTTCATGCCCGACACGATCATCTCGCATTCCAAACTTTCCGCTCCCCGCCACAGCGATGGTCTTCCGTCCCAGCTTGGATGGCCTTCACAGATTTTGCCGCTTTTCCGTCCTTCTGCTCATGGCTGTGTCAGGCCATTAATTATCTCTTGTGTGTGCGAGTTGTTTTTATAACTGATCATTTTCCATGTCTGAACTATTATGTGAGGAACGGAAGCAGAGACATTGATTGAACGAGTTGAGCGAGGGATTTGAGCCATCTGACTGATTCACTTGATTGAGTGCCAACACACACACATGCGCGCGCACACAGCATGCATATACAAAGCTCTTTGTGTATTCTGTGTCTGTCCCAGGCTGTGTGTGAGGCGGCTCGGCGGCTCGGACCAAAGGTTGGTCTGCATCATGACGGAGTAGTCTTCGGCTCTGATGATTTCTGTGCCAGCATAGGTCTGCCATCTAATCCACTTCTCTGTCCTTTACTCTTTTATGACCTGTGCTGCTACTCCCTACTTTCCAGTAATATTTTTATTATTCACAATATTTTGGTTGTTTTCTTTTTCTTTTCTCATTTTAAATTTACAATCTGAGATTTGGATTTCGAGCAATAAAAGCAATAATGTCCATTTTAATTTAATGCAGTAATTTCGCATGTTAAAGGTGCAACAAGGACCAAGGATGCCCGAGAGCTGCTGTATGCTCGTCAGAAAGTGGTGGTCATCACCAAAGCCTTTGGCCTGCAGGCTATCGACCTTGTGTATATTGACTATCAGGATGGAGAAGGGTTGCGGCAGCAGGCCAGAGAGGGTGCACTCATGGGCTTTACTGGTAGGATTTTCTCAAAACACACGTGTACACACACACACTCCCATGCTTACACATGCACAAACAGAGAGAAATGTACTTTACCCTACATTTCTAATATTTCTCTGTATTTGGTTTACGCCCTATTTATATATTTTATATCTAATACAGTCTCCCCATAGATATAATACAGATTAATTCATGATATTGCAATGTAGGAAGTCTAACAATATCTGATCTGTATCTTTGTATATTAAATCAAACTCATTATCATATTATCATACTCATAGCTCCTATGTACTTTTGTATAAATTACCCTGCTATTCCTCTTTAATATTTTGATATAAGGAGAATAAAGCATCTGTGCTTGTTCCTTCATGGCTTCAGGTCTCCGACCTGCTTCTATAAATGTTTGCTAACTTCCTGTGTCTCATTTTCTTTCTTTGTCTTTCATTTTTACTGTAGTGTTATTTCATTAGTGTTTATATGAATTTTTAAGAATGCTTTTTGTAACCGAGTGTCATTGATTGATTGATTGATTGATTGATTTTGATTGATTTTTAAATGTGTAACAGATTCTGTAGATTTTTTGCTCTTTTCTCATAAGAATAGTTTTCCTGTTTGATCGATGCATTTCAATAAGTAATGAAGAATTTTATATATGAATCAACTGACAGCCCCCCCCCCCCCCCCCCCAAAAAAAAGGCAAAAACTTTGTATTTTTTTTTAAACATTCAATTGGGTTAGGCATTTTGTACGTGTGTGGGTGCATGCCTGTGTTCTGCTCATTTGTGCATATCCTTTATTGCATGTAAGTGAGTGTACACACATTTGTCTGCATGTGGCTTGAGCTTGGCCGTATGTTCGCAGCTTAGCACTGTGTGGGTTTGTAGCCAGGCAACGCGAGTGTGTGTAGTCCCGGTGAGTGGGTAACTGGCCACAGGAGGCCAGGCAGCCCTCCTCAGAGCCTGCACTAATGAATATGTAATGGCTGTTTGCAGAACACACACCGTTCCCCCTGCACATCTCTGTTTACAGCAACACTGCCATTCCTCCAGAGCACTAGGCCTTTTGTCTTGCAGCATTCTCATGCTTCTTATTTATCCTGCTTCATCCCACCCCACCCCCACCCCTCTTTACGCCACGTCCAAATTTTATTTCACAACGATGACATATTAAATATCCAACGAATGTGGTGGCATGTGGTTTTAAGCTGTTATTTATTACTGATGTGTGCATATGATATTGCATGACTGCTCAGAACACTTTAAACCTCAAAACAACAGAAAAAATTAGTGGTAGTGTTTTATAAATTTGCGATTAATAAATGTTTTTGAAAGAAGCCACAAATTTTGGGTTGGGTAGAATTTTAATAAGCACTAGGGGAGCCTAAACATGCAGCACAGCAATCGGCCCAGCTTCCCATTCAACAGTGTGTCTGTATCAGCAGGTAGGTTGGAATATGATGAATGCCCATAAAGATGGTTTCTCCACAACACGCACGTACATACACTATCTGAGCTTGTCATTCAGAGACATGTTTGCCACTTGGTGAGAAAAAGATGGTTTACATCCCCTGGTTGTGTATCGGTGTGTGTACAGTATGTAGGGACACAAAAAAGGAAATCGAACAGGATATGTATTCCTTTTCTTCTTATTTATTCAGTAATATAATTGCCATTCACAACATAGTGTTAAAAAAATAAACATATTATGGTCATGTTAATATTAGAAGTGTACATTATATTTGAAATTCTATTCTGTGAAATTTAATTCTGTCTAAACTGTGCTTTGTAAATTCTTTATATTTATGTATTTTCTGAAATGAACACGGGTCCTATTAGGTTACCTGTATAGCTTGAAAAGTCACACTTTATCAACACTTGTTTAGTGTTTATAATTTTCTTTCTTTTTTAATCGTCGTCATACAATGCTAGCTTGTGAAGCACTACGCTTTGCATGCATTTCACCTCATTGCTAATATTCTGTTGCAAAATAAAAATAAACAAACTGTGACCACACATTTCAGCTCATCCTAAAAAAAATAATAATAATTAGGCTGCCAAAATGTTGTACTTTGAACCTTGCCTAACAGAGGCCTCTCTGCTAAACCATAACACGCCAATGAGACAAACCTCTCCAGATGGCACTGTGTGATTGGCTTGCTGGCTTCAGGGGGCATAAATGATGCAATGCAGCCAACCAATAGCAGCGTGGTCAGGATGCCTGGCACGCCCCCTTTGCTGGCTCTGTCATTAGCTGGCTCAGAGCAGGCAGCTCCTGAACAGGTGGCACTAGAGGGAAGGGGGCATATTTTGTTGATGTGAGGGAACTACCCCCTGCCAGCCTTTTCTGGGATGGGCGTCGCAGGCGCGGGCCCTGAGCCTCCTCTTTAGGCTGTTGATCCAACAGGCCGGCTCCTCTGGGAACAGAGAGATAGTACACACTCTTAGTCCTCCATCTATACTGACCCAGAGCCAATAGCTGGAAGCACCTGAGACAAACTGCTTTGGTTTATTTGTTTTAAAATGCAAGTCTCACTGTCAGTATTTTAACAGTCCACAGCTGAATGAATGATTCATTAACCTTTCTGGAAAATGTGCAAAACAGAAGTCTTATTGCAGAATGCTCTGCCTGCATGTCTGGAAATAAAATGCAAAAGCATTAATGTAGGACTAATGCAAGAGTGTTAATAAAATGTAAAGACAGTCGTTTGTTTTAGTGTGAAGCTGAAATGCATTACATGTGGAAATATATGCTGTGTGGTGATGTTGGAAGATGGAAATAATCCTTTTTTTTCTGTGCTTCAGTCCCATTTTTCCTTTGGTGTGCAATATATCATAAATCACATGATTCCACTTACAGCCTGTTTGGGTGGTCGTTCCACATCGGCATGAATTTATCTTGGTTTGTTTGTTTGTTTGTTTGTCAGTCTTCCATTTTGTCAGTCATTTTAGAAGACTAAAATGTTGTCTTACATATACAGAGAGATTTTTTTCTATAAATTTGTGAGCAAAGGGGGCATCTGTCAGGATTTCATGTTCATTCTCGTCCGGCTATCAGGCCACTAACATCCATAAATCTGAGCTTTTTGCATGTCAGTCCCTTGTGTGTGTGTGCGCGTGTGGGTGCGTGTTTGAACACTTGTCATAGAACTGTATGTTCCGTATTTGTGTGTATGTGTGTATTTCATGCCCACAGCTCTGTAATAAAAGGCAGAGGCTGACCGAGGCCAGCTCAGATTGAAGTGTAACTAAGCGTGCAATAAAGTTTCAGAGTTCAGCGGGGCACAGGGCGAAAATCAGGATGACACCCATGATTCATAGCATCCTCTCTGCCTGCTGTGTTGCTCAAATTCAAGCCTGGCCAGGGAGCCATGCCAAAATAAGAGGAGATGGTGTGTGCCCACTGCTGTTGCCTCGGGAAAGCCGACTTTCCACATTCAAAGCACAACAAAGCCCGTTATGCTTCCAGCTCAGGCTTTGCTCTGCACATGTGCATTTTTACACTGTGCAGCCTTCTGCACCATCTCAATTCAGGGGCTTGGCTTATTCCTACTCTTATGTTATTTTATAGGTCTTTATAAAATGTTAATAAAGACTGTCTCTATTGAGTCACACCTGCACACTTTTTGCAGTTTACACTCCCTAGTTCAAGGTATTGAGATCTGGATTAGTATTTGTATTAACTGTCAGAATACCATGAAGCAAGTTTAATTTAGCATGATACTTATTTGTTAGTGATGTGCTTTAATTGTGACAATTGTCCCATACCTCTGGCCTTTTTCTCAAGGGAAGCAAGTCATCCACCCAAACCAAATCAGCGTTGTTCAAGAGGAATTCTCACCCAGTCCAGACAGAGTTAATTGGGCCACCGAGTTAATTGCTGCATTTGAGGAGCACCAGAAGCTAGGGAAGGTACATTTACTGCATCATGATCTCCTCTATCACTGTTCTCCAACTGATTTCATATTTTGTTTGCACTGAGAGATAGTTTAAACTTGAATATCAATATGACCACATCTCTCTGCTATTTAGAGTTTGATGAAACATTATCATTTCCAATTTAATGCCTCACTGAGTCTGGTGCTTTCTACACAGTGGTGTGTTGGTGATGTCCAATCTGCCTGATCTTTCCTGCCAGTAATTCTTAGACTAAGATTAGCCTCGAGTCCTCACATGGTCTTTTTTTTTTCTTTTTTTTTAGCCATCATCAGCCAACATTACACCATACATTTCTGCTTTTCTATTTAAGTCTTATGTTCTTTGACCACTTAAAGTCCCCTTCATACAAGGAAAGTCTATTAAACAACCTGTCACTTGGTATTTTAGGCTAAACCATTACTAATTTTCAAACCCAGTACATTACACTTTACAGACAAAAATACAAGCATGGCTGTGTGTAATAAAAGCTTCTTTCTCTTGGGAGCTGATACAGGCTGAAGTGAAATATTTGACACAGTGCAGTAGTAAAGTGAAGAAAGGCATTTAACAATCAAATAAAAGACTTCCAAGCAATAATTCATGCGGCTGTGAGGGACAAGTTGTCTGTGTTCAATCATTCTCCTTACCAGCATTATGCTAATTAAGCTAATCTCATAACAGTTACTGCAAAAAAAATTATGTGTGTGTATATATTTTATATGTGTGTATACATTATAAGAATTACAATACATTTTATCCCCCCCACCCTCCCGGTGTTGCGCTTTGTTCTCTCTAGGGTGCGTTCACCTTCCGTGGCAGTATGATTGACATGCCGTCGTTAAAGCAGGCCCAGAACATCGTCACCTTGGCCAGAGCTGTCATGGGCAAGTGAGCCAAACTGGGCAGCCATATCTGTCACTGTGCGGGACATCGGACAAAAAACTGTTAACCTCAGACAGATGCGTGCCCTCTCAGACCATTAACAGTGACTCATCTACGACTCTATAGGGCAGTACTGCGTGGCCTGATGGGAGTGTCTTCAATGTCAAAGAAGTGATTATAAGAATTGTTTTTCCTTTGTTTTATGTTTGTGATATTTTTAGAATGCTAATTTTCCAATTTATTAGCTTAACCTACCTTATACTCACACTGATTGGTTTGTTTTTTTCCGGGTACAAATCAGGTGTTTATACAGTAGTTATTGCTCAAGTTTTCCATGTACAAGTTGCATTCCGTACAATCTAGTTTCATTATTA
Organism: Clarias fuscus; assembly: GCA_030347435.1. Classification (NCBI taxonomy): domain Eukaryota; kingdom Metazoa; phylum Chordata; class Actinopteri; order Siluriformes; family Clariidae; genus Clarias; species Clarias fuscus. Next base: position 13,704,700 of record CM059209.1, on the reverse strand, counting down.
GCAGATGCCAAGTGGCATTTTTTCACTTCCATACTGTCCACTTTTGGTGAGAATGCACCTGTAGTAGACTGTGATTCCTGTTCTTAACTGATATAAGAATCTGCTGTGGTCTTTTCCAGTTTCTGCCCATCCACCTAGTATTTTGTATGGTGGCATGCATTTTGAAATGTTTTTCTGCTCATCATGGTTGTATAGAGTGGATAATTGAAGAACTATAACCTTCCTGTCAGCTCCAACCAACCGGGCCATTTTCCTGTGTCTTCTCTCAACAAGTCATCTCTGTCTGTAGAACTGTTGCTCACTGGACAATTTTCTTTTTCTGTAATTGATTTAACTATAAAGACTATTGTGTGTTATAGAAATTCCGGGAAATCAGCAGTTTCTAAAATACTCAGCCCATCTGGCTTTAGCAACCATGCCACAGTCAACATCACTCAGTTCAAACACACACACACCATTTCTGATGTTTGATGTGAACATTAACTGACATATATTAATAGAATATCTTGACCTTTTTTGTTTGTTTTTTTTTTTCTTTTTTTTCTTTTGCATATATTTATGCTTCACACTGCTGTCACCTGATTGGATAGATGTGCAGGTGTTTCTAATAAAGTGGTCATTAATTGTGTAGTTGGGTTGGTGTACCTCACACGTTGGGTGTCACTAAGAACCAAACTAAGTGTTTGCATACCCATGTATGATGAGAGAAAAAGTGTGTGTGTGTGTGTGTGTGTGTGTGTGTGTGTGTGTGTGTGTGTGTGTGTGTGTGTGTGTGTGTGTGTGTGTGTGTGTGTTCATTCTACTGTGTGCATATATATTTCTGCCTCCCTCAGGTCAGCTCCTGGGCCAGGGTTTGACGTGTCTGGGGAAAGGGCAAACAAACACTTATTTCCCCATTCAGCCCTAAGGCTCCTCCAGGCTCAACCAGGCCACAGTACATCAAAGTAGCGTTTGCCAAAGAGCCGCCATAAATGTCCTTAAACCCACAGTGAGACGAGAGCCAGCGGCCCACTCCAAACCACAGGCCTTTGTTTAGGAGGGCACTCTGAGCTGCTGAAGTGGGGGGTATGAATACGTCTTGAAACAGGCATCAGCTCTAAGCTGACCTGTGTGGCAACATGACACACTTACACTCATTCTCTCTCTCTCAGAAACACACACACTGCAGGGGATGGTGTTTGTCCACTTTGTTGTAAGTAAATAGCCACAGTTTCTCGCATTTTGCACTGCTTTGTTGCTTCGGCCTTGTGGCTTGCAGAGATTCCTGGGCAGCAGACGGCATCCGTCGAGCCTATGAATTGCTCGCTTTTTGTCCTGAACATGCCCAAGAACTGGGAGAACATGCCACCATTGTCCTCATATAAACATTCAAGTCTGCCTCTTGTTAAGAAAGCTTCTTCCGAAAGAAATCTCTTGGATCTTATTTCAAATGAACAAATGTAATGTTAAAGCTTGTGCTTATTTTTTCTCTTTCATGAATAGGTCCTATGAAGTTCACTGTTATTTCATGTTTCTGTCAGTCTTTTGTTTTCCATAGTTGATGAGGTTTGGGCAAGTCTGAGTGGTGGGAGTATGAGAGCAGGGTGGAGGGGTTGGATGGTTAATCGTTCAGGTGGTCACTATGGAAATGAAGGCCTCGGAATAGTGGTTCAGCTTGATGTGATATGATCGATCGTGTCTGTGGTGAGAACTTCAGGTTGCAGCTTGGTGCCGGCCAAGAGCTGCAAACAAAAAGATGGAGGCCACTGCTGTGACTGGCCCAAAAGGCTGACAGTAAGCTGCCTGTCTGGCATTTGGCCCACGCTTCCTCCCTATCCACAACCCATTTCTTTTAGGCTTTCACTGATTTATTTTTAATTTGTTAATGGTTTATACATTGTTTCTCTCTGCCTCGGTTTCTAAACTCCCATCGTGTGTCAGTAATGGAGGTGGTCCGGTGGCTTGTCAGACACTGCAGTGTTTCTCACACTGAGACAAAGTGCTGTGTAAGTGAGCTACTCCGACAGAATGGTGAGCATTAAGTCGAACAAGCCAATGGATTTAAAGTAGAATTGTAAGATGGGATAGATGCCTGGGTTGAGGATTCTGGCAAAGCTGTCGTAAGTCTTAGAGAGCTTACGGAACCCTTGCCCTGCTTGCCATGTCTATTCTGTCTCTGTCAAAATAAAGAAGAAACGTAACCACACCTCAATTCACTGTTCAACTCGTTCTAAACTCTTGGGGTGGTCTCATGGTCCTTCTTCAGTCATTAGTACTTAAATCACTTCTGTTTACTGTTTCTGTTTCATTCCTTTTTAAAAGACACACTTTTAGCTATTGATTTTACTGATCATATTGAAGCAATATTGTATGTTCATCCCTGAGGGTAGACTTTTCCATGTCATTTGTAGTGCATTAATTTGATCATTGATAGTTCTGCACAATTAATCACAAACATCAAAATCAAAATCATGATGTGGACCTGTGCAAGGCTGCAGTTTATTACAGGTAATATACACCAAGATGGAAATTTAGATGTAGTTTGAAAATATATATATTATTTGTTGATTTTTTTATTCTTTTGACATGATAAATAAATATTGGCAAACATTCTTTTAATTAGATTATTTATAACATTACTTGGTGTTAGATAGCCTAGATTAATACGTTTGAACCCAAAATAGTCCATTTAATAGGTAAATATTGCAGTCCCACTCTGTGTGAAAATAATTGCAGTGTGATTTATTTATTTATTTTATCAAATAGTGCAGCCTAAATCACTGAACCCAATGGCCATATACCTTGTGTGCTATTCAATAACATTGACATTGCTATATGCTGTAAGTTTCTAGTAAGTTTTTTTTTAATTGTGAAAATTATGATCTGGAGTATATTTTCGGTTAAATAAATACTCCTATTCTTACATAAATACTCTTGGAATTTTTTTTTTTATTCTTTAAATAAATACTATAAATAATACTTCTCTCAACAGTCTTCATTGGGAGTCACCTGGGATGCTGCATTAAACGCGTGTGTGTGTGTGTGTGTGTGTGTATTAGTGACCATTTTTCATGACATTTCTATTATGCTTACTTAATATAATAATGCTGCATAATCTCCTCAACTCAAAGGCGGAATTATTTAAATACATTTACTGGTATTCCCAGAGAGAGTTCATTACAATTAACACGATTAGGACCTCAGCAAGGCTTGACTCAATTATAGCTAGACTCTAATCACTTTATATTCTCTGTTATGTCTTTCATAAATGAGCTCGGATATAAATCCGCCGGAGAGAATGCATGTATGCAAACCACCGGCAAAACGAAATTAAAACGAAACGCTTAGCATATTTTCATTAATGCCAATGGGGCCCGTGTGACAGGGCTCATTTCTCGCCCGGGGATCTGCCAATAATGACTGCATTGTTTTACGAGGCTGCTAATGACAATATGTGACAAACTAATTTCAGCACAGATCATTCATTCCGCTGCAATAAAACCCAATTGTTTATGGCGTGAACAAGGGGCGTCTTAAGTCTGAGATGATTTAGAAAAATAACATAATTGAAATTCAATTCAATTCGGAGGCAGCAAAAATAAAGAGTGGGAATGAACCTCATTGCTGTTCAGCACAGATCAGTTTTCTGATTAAGCTATTAATATAACGCGGTAGACAATGAGAGGGAAAAGTAAGGGATAAGCTCTTATAACAGCACACAGAGATGCTGAGAGGTAAAAGTAAACACACACCCACACACACAAACGCACACTCAGCACCTTAGCAGAACCTGGAATAAAACATGGTACAGAGTTGTTGTGGTCCTTCTCTGCTTTATTCACAGCTCTACGGAGAATTGGGCTAATAAGTGGCTAATTCTCATGACCCTGACAAATCTGACTTATATTCAGTTGACGTTTATTCGTTTCTTTCTCGCTGTACACGTCTCACTACTTTATTACACGGTTTTCATTTTGACCGTTTTTTAAACTGTTGTGCATTTTCTGATATGAGGTATTAAATGTATTTTTCTTTTTAAATTTGAACTGAGACAGCTTATATTAGACCTACAATGTGGGGGGGAAAGAGTGAATAAGCCAAGCAGAACAAGCAGACAGACTTGGACTTGGACAGACTGGAGTTGTGTGTTATATTACATAAAGTGCTTCGAATTGTTGCAGGGCTCCTAATAGTAGATTAAAACATTTTTATCAGTGTATTTAACCATTTCAACAACAACAACAACAACAACAAATTACATGCAAAGAGCTTAAGTCATGCTCCTTTGAAACGTGATATAAGCAATCTTCCATGTAGTTTTGTCAACATGATGATTATTTCAGAATTTAGTTTTTGTTTTATTGCCAACAAAATCATAGACGAGGTGGGAAATCTACATTTCAACATATATCTGAATTCTCTACATGATGGGGTGTAAGATTGACTGAACAGCATTATGATTAAAATAATTAAGTAGGCTATAGTGTGAACTTTAACTGTTGGTTTCAGCACCTACGGGTTTATAGTTTGTTATGGGTGTGTTAGGGCTGTATGTGTTTTTGTTTGTTTTTACGCTAGGTTCAGTTCATGCTGGATGTACATTTAAATATAAAGTTATTCAGTCCATGATTGGCCATTTAGTGACTGATCATTCTGAGGGGTAATTTTTATTTTGTTTTGGGCGTCTTGTTTAACCTACCCCGATGCAACATCAACCTTGGTTTTCCTATTAAGTGAGGTGCCTCTCTTTCTCTGTCTCAGTGACTCATCTCGTAGAAAGTCCTGGATCTTGTGAGACTGGGGACATTGTGTGTGTCGCTTCCTTTGGGCAGACATGGCTGTGTGTGAAACACTGGAAACAGAGGCAGATCAAAGCAGAGAAACTTTCCCCTAAAGCTCACTATAAAAGCCACGGGTCCTTTTGTCTGCTGTTGCTAGGATTCAAGTCAACTAAAGGAAGGGGTTACGCTAATCACACTCCATACATTCTCCCAAAGGTTTTCACAAACTTGTACATTTTTACTGTGTTGGCTTACTTGTTAGTTACATGTTATTCACTTCATAGCTCTAGTCTGTTGCTTATGTACAGTATGCCCTATTATTACTATTATTATGATTATTATTATTAGTAGTAGTAGTTAGGAATCATTTAAGACAAATGCATTCAAATACAGTACATTTGTACTTATGAACAAAATGTAAGAATAATTGTACATTAACGCATTTAATGTGTTTAAAATGTCATTGTTTTACGTATTGATTGGCAAATTTTAATGTAGAAATGTAGACTAAAGGTTAAATAAATATACTAAACTTAATTATTTCGATTTTTTAACGGTAGCTTGTTTATCCTGCGCGGGTTTTTTTTTTTTTTTTTTGTATCTTTATCCCCACATTTATAACTAAAATTATTTGTTATAACAAAAGTCGTTTATAACAAAAATTCGTTCAGAACAAAATCGAATTTTTAGTTATGGAAATAGTAAAAAAAAAAAAATTAAGTTCTTTAATGAGCAGGTGCATCCAACTCCCCCCCCCCCCCCCCCCCCTCCCCGCCCCGTGCCCCAAAAACCCCCGGAACACACACACACGCACACTTTTCCTCCGAACTCATTTTCTCACCCAGCTTTTCTTTACAGCGCCTTTAAACAAGCGACTGTCTGAATTTCCTCCCGTTTATTCTAAAATAGCTCGAGTGGTTCAGAGTCTGAAAGAGAGCTAGTACAACATGATTTTGCGCGCTGTCTCTTCCAACAAACTGTAACTCGTGATCACACAATTGCTGATAAATTAGAGAAAAATTAAAGCTAGGCAGCGTTCTGTTTCATGGTGGAGATGAAATAAATGCGCGTTGGAGGAGCACAGATCTTGCTGTGTGATTTGAGTACTTTGTGCAGCTTCCACCTTCTCACCCACTGATTTTCTGATAAAAGAAGAACAACGCAGGCGCCACCGTCGAAGATGTGCGCCACCGGATGCTGTCAAATTTGTGGAAGCATAAGAATGGGTGTTCATCACTAGGACATTAAAGGATTCATTGTTTCTTTCTCATTCCGGCTGGTAGACATGTGGACGAACTGAACTTCAACTGGTCTTTGTTTCCAAATCCATGCAAAATGCTAAGAAATGCAAAATAAAATAAAAAATCAAATAAAACAACAATATGAAGAGATATATATTTCTATACATTAATTCATTTTACTCTTGTATGTGCATGAATCTATATCATTGTTTTATGCCCCAGCATATTTGTCATTCAAGTATGAAGCGCGCATTAGTTTAGAAATCACTAACTTCCTTTAGGTTCCTCCCACTATCTGTCAAAGTAAAAATCAGGGTAACATGTGGTTTTAGGTGTAAATCATTTCTAATTGATGCATTTTTTCGTACAAAAATATTGATTTTACGTCTGTATGCAGATTTCTTTTGAGGAATATTTAAAGAATGAAAAAAAAGTCTTATATAAATTACTCACATGGGCTATGTCGTTCCGATTTTTGTCTCAGGTAGTTTATCCGATTAGATATGGCATATTCATGCACAGGTAGTATGTGCGAGATGTAAAAAGCAGAAGCGCATGCATGCCAGAAACCTAAACCTGCAAATGTAATATTGTACTTTTGCTTTTTTACGTCTCGTGCATCTAGGCTATATTTTACCTGCTATTAACAAGTCGTCTTATATAGCCTCCAGGCTAGAATTATTTATGAAATAAATAACCTACCTGTTTCAGCAAAGTGACGTCACAAGTTAAGAATCATGACATACAAAAATAATATAAAATAATAATGATTTATTAAAGCTTAGTCTATAATGATCAAATTCGTTTGCACTAATGAATACACATCCCTGCTAAAAATATTTGGTGATAAATATGCCGATATGATGTGTATTTAATTTGTTTTTAAGAGTCGACCTGTACTTAATTAGCCTTTTTGATCACATTTCTAGTTTTCTGGTTCGCCGCGTGCCGTTTTTAATTGTCGTGTGACACCATCTTCTCTAATCCAATTACACAAGTTCGTCCTAAAGGCTGTTGGCGGGACTTTCAGAGATCCATAGCTTTAACACCCGCGCCGGTTTAATTGGCTAATTTACACAATTTCACGCCTTCTCCTTGATTCCTCTTTTTTCCCAACTTTATATATATATATAGGATAGATAGATATAGATCATTTTCATTAGAATGTTAGATATGAATTAGTGCACAAAACGATTGGTAGTAGTTACATATAGATAAACACAACTTTCTATATATACAAAAAGGTTTATTATCTATATATTGTTCATATATAAAATAACATTCTAATGAAAATGCCACACAGAAGTTTCCCAAGAATAATAACAATGATAACAACAATAATATTATTCTTTATAATATGTGACAACATCCACAATAATAAGAAGAATAAGAAGAATTGTTGTTGTTATAACAATAATAACAATAATAACAATAATAACAATAATAATAATAATAATAATAATTATTATTATTATTATTATTATTATTTACTAATGAATAAGAAAAATCAAATAGATTTTTTTTTAAAGCATGATTAAATTAATGAGTCCTACAAGGTAGAGCAACGGAAGAGTTACGTGGAACCTGTTGCGTTGGATTTTTTTTTTAATACAATTTTCCCCGATTAATGCGAAGTTTCTTTGAATTTAGGCACCATATTCGATTGATTTTATGCTGAATGCAGGCAAGAGCATTAGCATTCTGTTTTGTGCGTTTACAGTACAGTGGTTCACGTTCAATTCAATTATTAACTTAGTCTAAAAAACCACTACTGAACTAGTTATACCTGCAGCTAGTCTAAAACTGTCTTTATGCACTTAGCGAAAGTTTCAAATCAACCCCCTGTTGGTTTTAAAGAAACTATGAATTCATGGGACTTAATTAAAATCGAATCCGCACGGTGTGTGAGGCATGGCATTAGAGAAGCACACAAGGAAGAGGAAAGGGGATAGGCCTAATGAACCACTTGACCTCTGAAATTCCCTCGCGCAGTGTGCAGAGGTAAAGTTTAAAGTCCTCGCGTCACTTATGTCTCTAAAATGGGCGCGGCCCAAACCTCCGTCACCGTCTTACAATGACATAGTAACAACAATAATGTCTTACATCAGTGCAGAAATTCAAGCTGGGACAATATTTTCTGGTTGTTCAAATTATTACAAAAATCTATTATTTTCCAGAGTTATTTACTCGAATTCTCATAAATCTATATATTTCGAGATATTAATCTAAACGTAACAAAAACCTTTTTGTTTTGTTTTGTCATATACAGTTATCAGCATTTTAATATCTGAATGGGTTAGTTGTATAGGCTGGTAAATGCCGTTTTACTACGCCATAAAATGAACGATTTAAATAGCTTATGTGCTGCTTGATTTGTAGCTTTTGTGTGTTTGCTTGTACAATAGCAAAAGCTTTCGGTCTCGTTTGAGTTTCTTACAGCCACCCGACAATAGTGGAGTAGACTAAATCTGCTGTGTGAATAGATGCGCCGCTTGTCAGTGTCGTTACTTTTTTTACGGTTCTTTACAGCACTGACATCTCTAGCACGCTGCAAACCTGCATAACAAATCTAAACACCCGTCGGCTGCAACACGCCTTCTACTGCTGACGGAAAATAGGCCAGTAATGCAGTCTGAAGCTAATAAGCATACTGTTTCGTGTGTTGCTTATTTTTGTGACAATCAGCCCTGCACCAGGCCGGCCGCTCCGGACATTTTGTGCGCCCTTGTATTCAGACTAAATTTGTTTGCGTGCGCGCGCGCGCTCGTGTGTTTGCGTTTGTGTTTGAGAGGAGTTCTCTCAGGTATGGAGCTCCAGGGAGTCTCAGTCCTAATGAACGCTCTTCTGTGGGGGGCTTCCTGTGTGGAAAGAAGGCCTCACCCTCCTACTGTATCTCTCTCTCTCTCTCGCTCTCTCTTTCTCTCTCTCATACACACACACACACACACACACACGCCGCAGTGTTGATGGGAGCAGCTCAGGAGAACAAAGTCGAGCACCAAAGATAAATCTCGCTTATCAACAATCTATATCCACATACAGGTGTTCTTAGATATACCAAAGCAGAAAGTCTGCATTCTCAAATGCTGAAAAGGCTCTTTTCAACACCAGTTTCATAATGGTATGAGGCTAACATTTGATTTGAAAGTAGTTCATTTTCCATGGGCTAAATTGAATACTTGGTATACATTGATCATATAAATTTCATTTGAATTATGATAAGCCTATTTCTCTTGTGTATAAATGCATTAAGAAGAGGGGGAGCAAAGGTGAGCCAATTAATATTTTCAGAGATTATTACACGTGACCAAGATTAATTTGGCCGGTTATTTTAGTGAAACATTCTGTCATTTACCATTGCAAATGTCAAGACTGGGGCAAAGGTGCCCTTCCCCTAAGAGTTAAGCCTAATTATACAATTTGTCTTGTGACTGGGACAGACCACTGTAAAGTCTCCATTGGGACTACTTCTTCAGCTGGCCGATTCCATCACTGCTGCTGTCACCCCTGGTATATACTTGGACTCATTGGCTGACTTCATTCATCTCTCTTTTCTATTTACAGGAATTAAAGAAGACCTGTGGCTAGCAAAGTATTTATGTTTTTTTTTTTTTTTTTTTTTTACCATTCCACAGTCGTTTTCCATTTCTAAGGAAGGAGCTTAATGTCAGATCATTTTGGTAAACTAACATCAATAGTTTTTTTTACACAAAAATCAACAATGCTTTGCATATCTTAATCTTTCTAACTTTTTACCACACAGACTTCAGCAATCAAACTGGAACCTGAAATCACCATATTGTGCTTACTATAGGAGATGATCTGTTTCCAATCATTATTGATGATGATCACTATTAAATTCAAGTGAAAATGGTAAGAACATAAAAAGCCATATAGTTATAAAACAATGTCATATGAGATCCAACATTTTCATGTGGAAAATCACATATGAAATATATGACCTATGAAACTTTCTCAATCCTGTAGTGAAGTACAGTGTGTACTCATTGGATGTCCTCTTCAAAATGCTGCACTGCATAGACAGACCCTAGGTCTATGAAGCATAGTTATTACTGGTTCAAAGCCATGCCTAATGGTTGTTTTAAGGTCAGCTGGGGACACAGAAAGGAGTTTGTAATGTTTAAAAACCTCCAGCCACCTGAGTAAAGCCTTAGCAAGGGGCCATGGGGCATGTGGCCTGTGACGCAATCGGGACAGTTTAGGGGATTCTTCTAAGTAAGCTTATGTGCTTAATCATGCTGGGATTAATGTCCCATTGAAGAGAAGAAGGGTTTGAGATATTTATGGTTGGTAAACTGCAAACTAGCAATACAATGTCTGCATAAAAAATGCAATAAGGTATCACACAGGATGTGATTGGATGGTGTATAGAATGTTCTATTTCTGATTCTGACCTGTACTCATGGACTCTGTCCATTGTATTTGATCTCTCTCTCTCTCTCTCTCTCTCTCTCTCTCTCTCTCTCTCTCTCTCTCTCTCTCTCTTGCTCTCTCTCTGGTGGTCCAGCTGAGCAGGAATGATTTCTTCACACTGAATCTTGACCTTTTCCTCTATGAGGGGTTCTGCAGCTGCATTCAGAGGCACTGCTGTGGTGTGCATGATAGTTTCTAAGAAAGGGGCCTTATTTTATGATCTATGATAAAAATGGGCCATTACAAATATAACAAAAAATATATATAACAAAAAATGTTTTTATCTGGCCATCTGTAGCATCATGTATTCAACGGTATTCTGGTATTTCTATTATTTTGCCCTTTTTTGTCATAGTACACATAGCTTTAGATATTCAGATTTTAAAGAAATCTACTGAATCTAATCTGAATTTAAAAAAATAACCCTGGGCAACATATATTATATAATCATAATCATATACTGTATATCCACAGTGCTAGTTAAGCTACCAAACTGTAAATATGCATTATGGTTTATCTTTTCATTAGTGTCCCATCCCAGGATATAGCCACACAATTTTTGCTGATTATTTACCATGTAGATGTAAAATGCTCCTATTGGATGAAAGCATACATTTAGATACTTTTAAGCAGATCCTTTCAACTGATTTGAGTGGTGAAGCCATGGTATGGCTCTGAGATTTTCCAACATATGCTCAATGGGCCAGGTATGAGGGACTGGCTCTAGTGCTTGTCCATGGACGACCTTGCTCTCCTCACCCCAAGCTTTGGAAAATCTCCCAGTCCTGTGGCTCCACATTTGGACATGCACCAAGTTTGGAGGTCCACAGATGTTGCCGGGAGGCCAGATATTATGTCCAGCAGACATGCAAGATGATTCATATGTTTTTAGTATCAAAGGGCCCTTGCTTGGACTCTGCTGATGTGATTTTCAAACCACAGTACAATATGAGTAGACAGAGTGAGCCATTAAAATCCTTTTAGTGCATATGTGTTTTCAGGCCAGTTTTTATAAATGAATGAATTCATATATGATTAACTGTACTTGTAAATTATCAAATGTATTGTCTTTGTAATATGCAACCATTATTTCATTGATTTTTTTTCTTCTAATTCATCTTTATCTGTCTCAAAAATGAGAGTTTGACACTAGAGGAAAGCATAAAAAAATGTTGCAAAAAGAACCAAACCATATTTTATGAACTGTAGACTCAAAACAACACTTTTGACTACAATCTTTGAAAAATGCTTTTAGGAAATAATTATACATTTATGCTGAATGTATGTATAATCAGTATCATCCAAATGTTTGGACACATTACTTGATATAATTGAATACTGATTTATTTATTTATTTATTTTTAATGATGAAATAATGCATATGCCATTAGGTAATTAAGTAACAATAAAAGTATTATCAAGTGCACTTGCAAAATCCATCATACACCATGATGAAACTGGCTCTTGTGAAGTCCAATCGCAGGAAAGCAAGACCAAAATTTACCTCTGCTGCAGAGGAGAAGTTCATTTAGAGTTACCAGCCTCAAAAGTCACCAATTAACAAAACCTCAAATTAAAACTGGTATGAATTCTTTACGAGCATAAGTAGCAGACACATATCAACATCAACTAATCAAATGATATTATTGCATATTTTGAATGCTTTCAGCTTTGTTTTAAGAAATAAAAATCAGGAAAGACAATGAAATTAGAAGGTGTGTCCAAACTTTTGACTGGTGGTGTATATATACAAAACTCGTAACAACAATCTTAAGGATGATATAAACACGATTAAAACTGATATTAAGCCTGTCTGATTTTTTTTTTAACATCAGGTTTGTTGACATTATACAGTAACTCGAGGCATACTCCAGAGAGGTTTCGGATGTCTTAGTCAGCATACTAGCATGTTGCATTCCTCTCTAATGCGAATCCTCTCTCCTACAGTTAAACTAATCAAAACTAACTCTGCAGTGCGCAGAGACTGATGATGAACAGTTTCTGTGGTGCAAAATTGTGATTCATAAAATACATATTTTTTTCTCGAGTTAGTCTTTTCTTGCGTTTCTGGGGGGAAAAGCAAGCTAATTGCAAATAAAGTGTGATGTGCTTGCTGAGTAATTGATTTAATGAATTTCCTATGAAACTATTAAAGGCGGGCGGAGGTCAGTGAGTGCCCCCCGGAGAGCCCGGGTTCTCCAAGGCTTTGCGGGATGAACTCGCAGCTGCGTGAGGAGAAAACGAGCAGCTTCCGCTCCGAATAAAAATCCGACTCGAAAACTTTTTCCAACAGCATAAGACTCGGGATTGCAACTACCTCTAGAAAGGCACGGCAAATAGGACTATAAATGGGAAATAAAAACATGCGCACCACAATCGCCATCTGGATGTTTTTACAGAGACGAGACATAAATATACTTACAGTGTAGTGTGTACAGGCGACATCTGCTCCCGGTAAAAAAAGTTTTCGGTCCAGGGAGAGGCGAAGTAGGGCTTTTTGTTGTTGTTTTGGGTGATGATGAGTTCTTTTGTAAAAAATTAAATCTCGATGGCGACCAGAGAGCTAACATGTAGACTACATCTGCAAGTGGATCGGGTTTTCTCACTTATTCGTTAGACTTAAGATAGCAGGCAGGTAGGGTGCATGGAAGAGTTTGGCAGACTGCCTGGATTAGGGAACGTGTGCCCATTTTCTCGGATCTTTTTAACAGCGTCTGTGGTGAAACGGTGTTTCTTTCTTTCTTTCTTTCTTTCAAAGAGACTTTTTTTTCACATAGAGTACTTAAAAATATTGCTAATTATAAGGAATGATGAAGAAAGGGTTAAGGGTGTTTTTATTAAAGGTTTAGAGACACCAATGTGGTCAACAAATATTGTTGTTGTTGTTGTTGTTGAGCTGGTTGTGTATGTTTTATTATTGTAGAGGCGTTATTTACATGCCTGCGAGGTAGACATGAAATAAAAAACAAACAATGGTTATATTTAATTAGGTATATGTTCTAGTCTCAGTGCTTTGAGCACGTTTAATGAATGACTTCTAGATGGGCTAATGCGCACGAACCCAAGTAGACCAGTTCATGCAAGAAGTTTACGCACATTGCAATATTGTAACGAGATCATAGGACTTTTGTGTTAGTTTCTTCGTGAGTCGTAATTCGCTAAACTCTACTTTATTCATCATCCTGATTAATCTGTGTTGATTAAGCAATGGCCGTTGACGTTTAGTTAAAAGTTGTTTATATTTTAGCATCACTCGTTCTATAAGATTTTAAACTAACTTGGAATTAATTAATTCTCAGCATAGATTCCCTGTGAAATGACTACTGTTCATTAACCTTTTTTTTTTTTTGAGAACTTGCGAGTGTTATAGCCAGTTATATTCTTACTGCAAAAAAAAGTTCAAAAGTGCAAAATGTCTACGACACTTCGGGTCCATGTTAAATGCAATGTGAAAGGGGTGGTGTGAAATGGGACTCGAGCACAGTAAACACGAGCTCCTCCAGTGTGCTTCTTCTGTCTAATAAAGGCGAGATGGGAAGCGATCTCGCTGCTTCTTCACAGTCTTTTTCGGCTTTGTCTTTTCACAAGTGGCGTCTGCAAGTCTGCCTCGCACAGTTACTGATTTGCAGGCTGCATGTTAACGTGGCCCATGTAAGTGATTTCCACGGGCAGGAGAGCAAATCGTCGACAAAAGGAGCAGCTTTTCGATTCAACGCCGTCGTTAGGACAACCTAGAAGTATGCCTCAGATAATCAGCTCCACTTCAAAGCGTCTCCCATTCAGCAGCGACAGCTTCAGCTCTTTTATGAACTTCCCCCTTTTTCACTCCAAGGGGACCGTCTCTTTGATTATTTTTCATCGTGTTTATTTTGCCCCATTCACAGGACACTTGTTTTAAATAAATAAAAGATCACTCTTTCACTTGGCCCATAGTAGCTCAAGCACACACACAAAAAGTTGGGCCGCACGACTACGCTTGTTTCAAATTAAACCTGAATATACCCTTGGAATTTTAAGGAGTTTGGGAACAAACTTATGAGAGCCGTTCTGGTGAAATGCAAATTGACTTGCGCTAATGTGGCATGAGACTAAGGTCAGTGCAACTGTATCTTAATAGAGGGTTTCGAATTGAAGGAGGGACCAGGAAGGCAATGGCTGGGGATTATATTTCCCCCAAAGTGCCCTTGAACTTCATCAGTGATACACCTGTTCATAGATGTGATTTTTAAATATGCAGTCAAGAATTTACACTAGACTAAAGCAAGGCGCTAAAATGCAAATGACATCTTCCTCCAGGCACAATGCACTAGCATACATAATTTAATTTCATATATACGCATAATTATAATTTATCCTTTATTGCCTACAAGATGCTTAAAATTGGTCTCCGTAGAAGACATATTTTGTGATTTAGCATTGCGTAAGTAAAAACAATTTAGTAAAAACCAACAATAGTTGTTTTTGTTTTTTGTTGTTGTTGATGTGCATTCTCTTTTTCAATGAGTTTAGTGGATCTTTTACGAAACATATTCGGATGTTAGTGTCCAAGCAATTGCAATGGAAATCCTAAGGAACCATGAAAAGTGTCAAAGCGCGAAAAGGCTTTTGGCTCTAAAGACTTGTTGGCTTTGAAGTTGTGCAGGACTGGAGTTACTTGATTCGGATTCTGTAGTGTGGACAGGGGCCACATTGAAAGTGTAATATAGCGTGTTTTAACGGAGGAAATAAGGATGGGGTGAGGGATGGGGGCTTCATATTCACAAGGCAAAATTCCCTTTATTGTCAGACATCTTTTATGTTCTGTTTCCCATGACTGATTTGTGCATTGGTGAGTGTCGTCCTTTATAAGATAGATACATCACTGATGGGCCACAGACTTCTCCCTTGGCAGAGATATTGGAAGGATGGATTGATAACTTATAAACATAAATAATGTTCATCTAACAATTTAAACATAGGAAATACATTTCAGGCAAACTACATGTGACCATTCAAGAGTTTTAGCAATTTGTTCAGCGCAAACGCCAATGCCTTTTAATAATTTGTACATCACAGGATAATTGTGTTATATGCTCTAAAATGTGCGTTTAAAATAAGACACTATTTTGTTTTTGTTGTGCTAATTGCCGGTGGGTATATCTGTAAGACAAAGGTTCAGTCTCGTCTCAATTTTAGAAGCATTTTTTTTTCTTCAAATGAAACGAAACATGATGCATGACTATCCAATAAAAATGGATCATAGTTGTCATATTTTCTTTTAAATCCAGGTCCATAAATTTATTCATATCAATTTCATGACGAACATCAAAAAATCTCGACAATCCTCTTCACTCTTTCCCCAGCACAATTAACAGCACCATGCACCGCAATAAAAAACACAATTACTACACAGGGCATGCGAGGGACTCTTCACATTACACATAGGCTAAATCTATTCAAGTAAAACCTTTTTTAAAACACAACACCATAAAAATCACTACATTTCACCAAAATTAATCATATTCTTCTTTGGTGTATCTGTAATTTCAGACCAAACATTATTACCAGCAAATAAATTACAATGTACAAAACTGGTTGGGACGTTAACACAACATTCACAAGCATCGACACTATTAGCCTTTTTACATCCGTCAGGGAATAGGCCCGTCCACTTTACATAATTTAGGGTCTCAAAGGACATATTCGCACTCTTAAATCAGAGTTACATTGATTTTTTTTTGCATAAAATACAGTCTAAATAGTCCTTAAATACCACAAAAAAAATCTCCCGACCACAGTTATTGTATAAATTTTAAAACAAGTATTCAACAATTTCTAGAATAAACCATTTCTCCTCAGTAGACACTCAGGGGGAAATGTCGCTGGGATGGTACCCTCAGGTGTACACATTTTGCATTTTAGTATGTATTTTTAACCTATGGTGCATATAGCCTAGTGTACCTTTACTTTAAAGTAATTCGGCTCCAATTATATACATTACTTTTTTTCTTTCTTTTTGCTACATAATGTCTGCATAAAATATTTTAAATGTACGATAAATGCACATCTCCAGGTGAAAGATATATTTTAAATGTACCAAAGAAAAGGTGTACCACCACAGCGACAAAGAAAGATACAGTTTAGTACCTTATTTCTAAAAGTGTACTGACATTACAGAAGTGATAGACATGCCTGTTTGAACATGTTTCTCATTGCAAAAAACATCAGGAATGTTTACATCATAGAAAGACCTAATAAAGGACAATCGCCCCACAAATATTCATCAGCCCGTCACTATAAAAGACCTCTGGGGAGAAACATAAGCTATAGAAAACTGTCCAGTCATTGATACAAACAGATCAATCACCGGTTATTGTTTCACTTGAACAATGGCGGTGTCACTTAATAGGCTGGATATGACTTAATCAGCAAAGCCCACACAGTCCTTTCGGCAATGCAGGAGAATACCTTGGTCCGCAATTTAAAGCAAAGTATATGAAATGATTCCGTGTTTTGATGATGAGATGCACCCATTGTATGTTATTAAATAAACTCATTAAATTAAAAACGACTGTCAATTTTTCGACGTTATTAATGCGTTGATCAATATGTAACAGGGTGGTGTGGTACATGATCGCGCTATGCGCAAGTTAAGGGCAAAGGGCTGGTCAGGGTAAGGGTAGGATAGGGTATTATTGATGGCACATGCTCTTCACCACCTGATATCCGCGGCGCTGTTGCGTTTTTTTTTTTTTCCAACTCTACTGAGTAGCTTACTGCCTCAAACACATGAAGTTACAGATGTGTGGTAGAGATGCAACATAAATATATCCCATGTTCATTCATATCAGAGCATCGTCCTTGGGTCTGAATGTCTAAAAGAGTCCTCGTCGTCGGATTCGGATGTTGGCACATCGCTGGAGGGGGTGTGGAGATTGTTGGGTACGGCGCTGCCCTGGCATACGTACCACTCGTTGAGGTTGGTGACCTGTGGGGAGAGGTTGGCAGCGCGGCTCCGTTGCGGTTCTGTGGAGGGCGCGAGCGAGTCACCGAGCGCCGCAGAAGAGGAATGATACGCGGCGGCCGAGCTGGAGGAAGGGGGCGGGGGAGACTTGCAGTGCACCTTCATGTGTTTCCGCAGTGAGCTCGGGTGCGTGTAGGACTTGTCGCAGCCGCGCACTTTGCAATAATAGGGCTTGTCACTGGTGTGCACATGGGAATGCTTCTTTCTGTCACTGCTGTTGGCGAATTTTCGGTCGCAGCCGTCAAACTCGCATTTGAAAGGCTTCTCACCTGAAAAAGAAAACAAAAACAATTAAATAAATTTAACAGAGAGTAGTTATTTATCATTATGGAATCGATTCAGTTTAATAAAGCATAACGAATATAGCTGAGCAACAAGAATGGTCTTTTTACATTTTACGCTGAAAGAGATAACAGCAACTGAAATACAGACTGCTACATTCAGAAAGTGAAAATTTTGTGCTTCATTAAACCACTCAAAAGGATACAAAACATTCCTTCCCTTGTGGTACTCACAGGTGTACACATTTTCTACTTTTAATGTTTTAATGTTCCTTGTCCTAGAAAGGCCTTTTACGTTTTTAAATATTAATTTATTGACGCTTCCAAGTAAAGGGTACATATTTAAAGTAAAGCCAGCCCAGCGAAAGTGCCCCCCTCCCCACACACACTTCAGAAAAAAAAAATAGTACAGATGAGGTAGCAGTTACTTGAAAACTCAGCACACGTGCTATGACTGCCACCTTCGCGAAGTAACTTTTCATCAGCCCTTTGTGATGATGTTGGCCTTTTACACATCCACTTGTCACTTTTAAGCAAAATATTTTTTTTTTACTTAACGTAAGTAAGACTGAGACTATGGACAACACGAGGATGTCCCATAATTTCCCTCTTCTTTGCCTGTAAACAACGTGGTGGGTGATATTGATCTTTGCGTCACTAGCAACAAAACACTGCAGTTAATTAGGATGTGAGGCTGTCAATCAGGCCTAATACCTAAATGTACAAATAGTGCACAAAATATCAGGTTTGAAGGAAGTGCATACTAACTAATATTTAGTAGTGGCCCGAAATATAAACAGGCTAGTGTAATTACTTGGTTTTTTAATGTAGCCTTTTTTAAACTTGAACATCAACGCAAAAAGAAAGAGGACATTGGGAGAAACTGCGTGGGCACGTCTTTGTAATCATGTCTGTGGGTCACAGCCTAATTGGCACAACAAATGTTCCTAGCAGTATTAGCGATGAAATAAACACACTGTATTTCAAACGTCCAAACAAGAACGTGCCATTACTAATCCCACACCAAACGCATTCAGGTAGAGACTGTTAGATAGGCTGTAACAAAATTACAAATAACGAGGCCTTCTTTCGCACTTTTGGGTTAGGTAATAACATAGCCTGTGGTTAGATTTGCGATTCAGAAATGTCAGGAAAACGTGATTTAATCTTAAACCCAATTTGTTTAGTAATACAATAACTTGGCATCCTGACCCTTAGCATCGTGTCCTGAAAATTAATGACTGAGTAAGGCTTTGCTATTGTGGCACTATAGCCTATCTATGCACATCACCGTTGATGTCCAGTTGTGTCATATATTTGGCCTGAATCAGCAAAGACAGATATCAAACAACTGAACGAGTTTGTTATGCTATGAAATCCGACAACATTTTCGTATTTTTATGATCTTGACACGTGTGCATATAACATATCTCTGAAAGAGGATCTTTCCTCTTTGTTTAAAAAGTCCACGACTCAAGAGGCGCTCGAGGTACACTTTAAAATCCGTAGCAGTCATTGCCAGAAG
>CM059209.1:13667956-13680456 GCA_030347435.1 Clarias fuscus | reverse complement strand
GGTGTAGGACTCTTGGTTGTCCTATAGAACAAAAATCATTCTACAAGCAGTCACCTAAAAAAGAATAATAAATCTAATAATAATTAGACTCATTTTAAATTGTGTAAAATATATATATATATAAATTATTTTTTTTTACTCATAATCAGTTACTTCCACGTCTTCCATGAGTACAGTACTTAAACTGAAATTATTCATGCAGTCTGAAAATGACTCAGTGTTCTTGCCACTGGCTGCTGCTTTGATAAACCTATCCCAAACTACACTTTTAAATCTACATTGTGGCAACAGCTGTGCGATTACTTACCTATGGTACGTGACATCGAGTGATACGGCTTTGTATTTTATTTAAGCAACCCTTGTCTGAATGCTGGATTACAGTTTTTTTGGTACGCAATAATTTCATATGCCTATAACGAATCTCCACAGGGGATTTATTTAAATAACATAAATGATAAAAGATCGAACTGTTCAGTCCTGATAACTACGTGCAGTATATAAAGATGTACATGTTGGTCTATAGTATGCTATTGTGGACTAATGTTGCAAACGCTATCATAAAACAACAGTAGCTTTTGTTGCCTTGATTTCCGTATATACTGAGAAAAAGCTCGGGGAAAAAAAAGTAGGCGGTAATTATCAGTGGAAAAATGGCGATCGACTATTAGTCGCCAAAGAAGCGCGTGCTATTGGAGGGACCTATGGGATTGATGAGGCTCGAGAGCCAATGAGACTGCGCCAAACGAGTGACCGCTCTCCAGTTAAAGGGGGCGTAAGAAGAGGTAGTGCCAGTCCACTGAGAAAGACAGACCCTCCGAGATAAACACAGACGAGCGAGAGAGAAATAAACATCCCGATCCGAGATGCTTCAAGAACGCACCGCGCGTTTAAACAAGACACAGTAAGCTAATCAGTTGATTTTTTCCCGACTCGTTTTAAACGGGAAGGCTCTAAGGAATTTATTTCCCTTCCCTTTGACTGGGATTTTAAGTTAGAAGTTATAGACAAGAAAAAAATATAGGCGATCTGAGTAAGAGCGCGTCTGATTTTTTTTTTCCGTGTATGAGGATTAGTACATAAGTTTTACCTCATGTCGTGTTTTCAGATCTGGAAGTTATTACTTCCATAGCTAACAGGCTTCTCTGTTTGTTTTGTTTATTTTGCGTTTATCTGGGCCGTTACAGGCAAACTGGTTTAAACAAAATTTGTATTAAGTGAGAAATAATGTTACTGGACGCTGGGCACCAGTTCCCTGGCTTGGGAGTGGGAACATTTGCGAGGCATCACGCGGCGAGCGACATGCAGGACAGGGACTTGAGTTTAGCGCAGAACAGCTTCGTTGACTCTGCGCACATGGGCGCTTTTAAACTGAACCACGATCTCTCCCCCGGACAGAGCTCTGCGTTCACCTCACAAGCCCCCGCTTATCCCGCCGCGGCACTGGGCGCGCACGCGGCTCATGTCACCTCGTATGCGAGCTCGCCGTTCAACTCGACGAGGGACTTTCTTTTCCGCAGCCGAGGTTTCGGAGAATCGCCCCCGGCGAGCGGCCAGCATGCCATCTTCGGCCCCACTGCGGGGTCCCTGCACCATTCCCACGCAGACAGCCAAGGCCACATCCTGTTCCCCGGAATCCACGACCAGCACGCCTCTCATGGATCCCCAAACGTCCTCAACGGGCAAATGCGCCTTGGACTACCGGGCGAGGTATTCGGACGATCAGACCAGTACCACCAGGTCTCAAGCCCTCGGACCGACCCTTACTCAGCAGCCCAGCTCCACAACCAGTACGGCTCCATGAATATGAATATGGGGATGAACATGGCAGCGCATCACCACCATCCCGGTGCCTTCTTTCGCTACATGCGGCAACAGTGCATCAAGCAAGAGCTTATCTGCAAATGGATCGATCCGGAGCAGTTGAACAACCCTAAGAAAAGTTGCAATAAAACTTTTAGTACAATGCACGAGCTTGTCACCCATGTCTCAGTTGAACACGTCGGAGGACCGGAGCAAAGCAACCACATCTGCTTTTGGGAAGATTGTCCGCGGGAAAGCAAACCATTCAAAGCTAAATACAAATTAGTGAATCACATTCGCGTACACACAGGAGAGAAACCTTTCCCCTGTCCGTTCCCTGGTTGTGGCAAAGTATTCGCACGATCAGAGAATTTGAAGATTCACAAGAGGACACACACAGGTAAATATATGAAGTTTGTTCATGCTTGACTGGTGTTCAATGAATTAGTTGGTTGATGCGACTCAATATTTACTCGTTATTTTAAATGTTCTGTTAAATTAATTTCACTGTTTAAATACTCATTGACCTACATTTATTGATAATTGATATTACTTTAAGCTAAAATAATATACTTAAAATGCGAGCATTTAAAATTGGACGTAAGTGTTTATATATCGGATAAAAATGTATACGTCATCTTTAAAAATGTGAAGAATCTGAAGCGATTATGGCTTGACTCGGTCTCAATAAACGCGATGAATTTTAATCAGTGTAATAAATGATGTAACAGACTGTGAATGTAAGATTTTGTGATTTGCCAACTTTGAGCGGGTCGCTAAACCTCCTTTCCCGTTAAGGCGTAGCGTGCATAGCGGCGCCGTAATTCTCTACTCGCGTTTTAACGTCTTGGTGGCCGATGCTCTCGCGCTACGTCAGGAGTTTACATTTTATTTTACTGAAGCCAACTATTTTTTTTTTTGACCTGATGAATAATTGCCAAAATCGATCACGAATTGTACTGTCATCTTTCCGTCCCACTTTTTAAAGGAATGTCTGAGGCCTGTTGTTTTCCTTAATGGCCTATGCATGTTTCTATGAGCAGGACAGACCATAATGCAGATTTTAATGAAGTTTGTCATACCAATCCAATATTCACTGCAATACCAGATCATGGCTTTATCGATTGAATTTTTATTGTTTCTTTAAAAAATCGGCTTGGTTGTCAGCTTAACAACACTAGGTAGAATTACTTTGTAGCTACTTTACGAAGTGAAAATAACTAGCGCTTAAATGTCTATAGTTCTTGCTCATATTTTTAAACATTCCATTTTAAACTGGCATCTTGGACAATTTACCATTAAGTAATGAGAATTCATTTTACTTTTGAGAAGAGTCAGTTACAGGCGCTTTTGAAGAGCTCTTGTGACTGCATGCATTTTAACACACTAATTGGTACATTGTAGCTTTGCAGATTGCAGAAAAAGGAATCACTTTACCTTAGGGCTAAATGTATTTGTTTTGTCCTCATGTACACTGCTGATAAGGGAAGCATTTAATGCAAATGTTTTCTTTACTGTTTATTTCCTACAGGGGAGAAACCATTCCAGTGTGAGTTTGAAGGCTGCGACAGGCGCTTTGCAAACAGCAGTGACCGGAAGAAGCACATGCACGTGCACACGTCGGACAAACCATATTTGTGCAAAATGTGCGACAAATCCTACACTCACCCCAGTTCTCTTCGAAAGCACATGAAGGTAATTCTTGGGAAAAAAAATCACCAAACGAATTATGTCGAGGTTTCTGTCGCATGCTACTGTTATTAATTACACTGGAATAATGGAGAATTAATTGGTTAATTAATTGGTCGACTTTTGTCCTTTTTACAGGTTCACGAATCTTCCCCGTCAGGGTCCGACTCGTCTCCGGCAGCCAGCTCTGGTTATGAGTCGTCCACACCCCCCGGGCTGGTGTCACCCTCCACCGAGACCCAGAGCAACACTAACCTGTCGCCCTCGTCCGGCGTACACAGCTCAAACGCACACAGCGGCCTGTCGTCCAACTTCAGTGAGTGGTATGTTTAGGACTGGATTAGTCCACAAAGATGTATTTCACATACATACCCACAAACACACACTGATCCGGTAAGACCTGGGGTCTAACTGAGACTTGTACAACTACTAGGCCTAAGCCTGTATCTTGCGCTATTCTCCCGGGAGTGATCCTCATCAACCGAAGAAAGGTGCACAAAGAAGCACTCATTCTCTTGTAAATACTTTGCACCCTTTTCCCAATTGCTGTAATAGATTTTGTCAGGTTTTTATTTTTCATTCTTTGGTGTATAGATGTCGCTTCAATGGTAGCTATTTCTCTAACCGGACTTTTAGTGCACATATTACGATAAAAGTTGTATATGGTCATAAATATTGTGCTCTCATTATGGCAAGCTGATTGTACCTAAAACATCTATTAACTGGTATGAGTGCCAAAGTCAACACTTAATGAAGACGAACACAATATTTGCTTGTGAATGTATATTTTTCGTTTGCTGGGCTTAACTTGTGATGTTCTGTGCTTTGCAAGTTCAAATTGTGAAATATATTTGGAAGATGTGAGGAAAATAAACGTCGTGCAGTTAAATTTTCTGCTACCACACCCTTCCTTTTGTAAATATCGACTGCCATATTTATCCATTTGTAATTAAATTATGGTATTTACTTGCAACAGATGAAACAATATTTATAAAGAATGTTTCTTTACTATAAATATGTACAATTACGAGTTGAACAGGGGCAGGTGTTTTGTTATGTGTTTTTGTTCAAAGTTCAAGAGGTGTTTTCTCCATTATTGTGATAAAAAATACTGCATACAAATATAATAAAATGTGGTTCAAGTGTTAAACTGTTTATAATCTCGTGCTTTTTCGCCTTCACTGTTGTGCATCTGTACATTTTGTTCATCTGGTACGAAGTGGTTTTATTATAGTAGCATTCATCTGTGGGTGTTTGTTCGTTGTTATTTTTTTTTATTAATGAGGTTACACTGATTTTTCCCCCCACCTTTTTGCCCCGTCTAAAATTGGTTGGGTTGTTAAAATAAACTTCATATATCCGATCTTACAGACAGCGTTGTTAAAAAAAAAACGTATTTATGCTAATGATTTTTAAAAGCAGGACTATGATTGGATGTGTGTCTACGTGATTTTGTTTTGTTTGTAAGACCAGTGTACAGATTCTCCCTCTTTGCTGTTTTTTTTTTTTTTTTTTTTTTAGATTAAATTGCATAACCATGAACATGATTGGAG
Organism: Clarias fuscus; assembly: GCA_030347435.1. Classification (NCBI taxonomy): domain Eukaryota; kingdom Metazoa; phylum Chordata; class Actinopteri; order Siluriformes; family Clariidae; genus Clarias; species Clarias fuscus. The sequence goes on along the minus strand of CM059209.1, from coordinate 13,675,414 downwards.
GGCAATAAGGCGCTTGTTTATTTAGCAGTTTGTTGTGATAGAAATACATTCAATAGATTGTGAGTTTGTGTTAAGCCTATTCATACTGAATTTGTGCCTCATTTTATCGAATAAAGCAACACGATAGCATTCTAAATTCAAAACAGTTTTAAGTAGTTGTTTAGTGGCATTTTTAAGATAACTCCCACCAATACAGAAGTAGCTGGCAGGTCAGTCGGCAAACAAACACAACTCTAACAAAAATGTCGTAAACTCACCAATTGAACCTCCTTCTGTCAGGAAAAAAAAAACGCTGACTAGACTCGAGGCAGGCGAAACGAAACATTTGCGTGTTTTATTTTCTTCTTTTTTTTTAACCTAGCAGTGAAGACCCCTGCTATGAAAAATGGTAGGTTACTTCTAACCCCACGTCAGAACAACGTACTACACAACTCTAGTAACTGCTATGGAGCTCTATCATTTTGACACGGTCTGGATATTGCCGCAATATATTTATATATTTATGTTCGTCAACCCTGTGGTGTTTCCCGAGATGGCAGCTGTGAAAATTATGACAACTGTCATCCAGTGCCTTTGTGAAAACCTATGACCAAAGTGTAAGCGAGTATCTGGTATCTATATTTAGATAGCATCAAATGATGGGTCTAGGCAGATGCCATATAAAGAACTTGCAAGCTTGATAGACTATATCTGCTGTGTCAGGCTAAGCTGGAAACTCTACAGCTACTGGGCAGTACACTGTGCTTGACTGTACGGTTGTTACTTACAGTCCCCATGACTGGGCTGTGTGTTGACCTGTTGGAGCTGATCACCTGGTCTTAGCGTGACCTGTAGGGAGCGTGAAAGGTCAATGTCACGCAGAGAGCGCGCCGCCACTGGTTCCTCCGGGGCTCACGTCGCTCTATTATTGATTCGTGCAAAAAAAGACAACGCAAAACTCTTTACGAGCCAAAACACAAGTTAATTTAATACATATAAGAATTCAGGAGAGATAAACTAATCACCTTGGTCTTGATTAAATGTGATGTAACGTATAGACCCATCAAATCTCTAAACTATATACATATATATATATATATATATATATATATATATATATATATATATATATATATATATATATATATATATATACACACACACACACACACACACACACACACAAATAATAATTTCACGCGTTTTCTAGTGTGCATTTGGATACATTTATTATTGCGACAATCTTTTCTCCCTTAGTGCGCTTTGCGAAGACTTGGAGAATTTGTAATACATATTAAATGTATTTATCCATACTCACTGTCTCTAAGAAGAGACTTTACCTACTACACGCTGCGCTCACTAGTAACTCGGCAGCGCTACATCCCTGCGCGCACACACACGCACCTCCAAATACTAACTGCTATAGATTTTTTTTTTCTCGCGTCGTTAAATTATTTATACCAATAGCTTAATTTTTTAGAACGGCAAAAGTCACCTGCATGTACCCTTTACAAGATAAAAAATATAGTTTTTAATTATTTTGTATGTTTCCGAACCCGTGGGTTAACACGTACTGTAAAAGATTTGGACCATCTGCGATATGTCCCCACTCTTAATCATTAAAGTAATGGTTGGCTTAATTTTCCACCGATTGCATCCACACCTGCAAGAACACGGACACGTGTGGCCATGACCACACACACTTCCCCCTACTTGTCTAAAGACATTGTACATACAGAAAACGCTAAATCTGGGAACCTTTTTGTATTCATAGACTAATTCATTAAAAATGTTTAAATATTTTTTTTTATATCTCTTTATATTTATAGCTACATTTCCGTTCATGTAGAATGATCACTTTCTACTGGAGTCGGTGCATCACATAATTATAAAAATTGTTCATGTGCGTTAATTCTCACAGCTTTTATTTATCCTATAAGGGTATAAAGTAGTAAATAGTCACTTATCTCAATAAATCAATTGTAGTAATTTAAAACGAAAACGTTTTCTAATCAAACCTTAATACCCATAAATGTGTTTAAAGCGCAACTTGAGCATTGTAATAGAGTACCGACCAGAACGTATCGGCCACGCCCAACGTGACGTCTAAATGTTTTAATGTATAAATCATAAGTCTGAATAGGAAGAAGCGCTTACTATAAAAAGTCACTGCTAAGGCAGCAACATTATACAGCCTACAATGCATGACGGTCTCTCTCTCTCTCTCTCACTACATACACACACACACACACACACACACACACAGATTTAACAAAAAGACAAATAAAACAAACAACCAAGCAAATAAATCAGAACAAGAATGATTCCGAAATGATGTGATTGCTTGAGTGTGACTGTGAACAACGACAAACAAACTTGCACATAACTGTAATTTCATGAAGCGCGCGCGCACACACACACACACACACACACACACACACACACACACACACACACACACACACACACACACACACACACACACAAATAAAGTGAGAGCAAGACCTAGATGTCGCAATCGATGGCCCACAATGACTTTACCCACACACAGATAGATAAACAATAAGTATATTTTATAGGCAATATTTTGGACACTGTCATATGATTTTTCGATTATCTTTAGATGTTTATATGTAAATTAAATGTTGTAAAGCAGGTGCTTGGTCCTTTATGGAAGCAATCACTTCTATAGAAATATTGATTCAGTTTACTGTTTTTGCTTTCAACCTCCCTTTCATAACCATTAGAATCTATGGCAAATACGGTATCTGTAGAAGCAAACAAGCAAACAGAACACACCAAACCGAGGCACGCTCTCATTATGTTATGAGGTCTCACAATACACTTTTCTTTATCTCGGTAAACGTGATTCAGTTACGAAATCTCTTTCTCGAAGGACATAAATGTTTATTTTGGATTGATCACCTTCACTACGCGTGTATCTCCATGAGGTAAATACATACTGAAATATATCCGTGCTCTGCCTATGGGATATCGCAATATTATCAATGTAGCTTTCAAAAGAGTAACCTCGCAGGCAACACGCTTTGACATCTAACGTTCTCTTCACACTGATGTGAGAAAAATAAACCAACGCAACATTGTTTGCTTGATGTTCATATCAAAGAAATATCTGCGTGAAGACTAGCGAAGAGGAACTAAGCTATTAATTTAGAAAGACTATAGTGATTTTAATAATAAGCTTTTATTAATATTAATAACAAGTTAAGTATACAGTGTTTGTATTATTATATTATATTCACACCAACATAGATATAAGGTAAATCCTTATTTGACAGAATGACCTACTGTTGGAGAGGGGAAAAAAAGAAAAGAAATAAACATATATAGAGGTAAATTGAAAAATATTTGCAGTCTATCTATCTATCTATCTATCTATCTATCTATCTATCTATCTATCTATCTATCTATCTATCTATCTATCTATCTATCTATCTATCTATCTATCTATCTATCTATCTTAGGTATAGTTTATCCTAGTCACTAGATGTGTGTGAATTACCTGCTTCTTATTATTGTTGTAATACCTGAAGTTCTCTTATATTTTATATTTTATTCTATTCTATTCTATTTATACTTTATGAAATATCTGAACTGATTTTGATGAAAGTTTCTTTTTCTTTCTGCAGTGCTTATTTATTTATTTATTTATTTATTTATGAGATTTACCTTTGTGATTTTGGATCAGCAATAACTTTACTCAGTCATTTTTTTAAAATAAACTTTGACTTTAAGTCATTTTTCCCCTTTCCACATTTCCCAGTTTCTGCCCCACATCTTGAGTTACTAATTATATTCAGACATGTAACAGGCTATTATCACTTTGTTAAGGATTAAAGAAAATTCGCCTTTTGAGTTCATCTAGTCTATATACACATGCATATTAGTTTCTTCCTTGGACACTGTGGCATATGTTTTTACACAAAAAAGTGGATCTGTAGGAGACAGTAATAACTATCTTAAATCACCAAGATGCTTTGAATGTGCAGCAGTTGGTCATTCAAAACAAGAACTTAAACAGGTAGGCTTTTCATTGGCATCTAGGCTCCTCCCCCTCGCCCACCTCTTTTATTCTGAATTAGGCTTTCCTCAAGCCATCTCTCTCACTGTTGTGGTTCTGTGGAAGATTATATACAGTTGGGTTTCCTGTTGCACTCAGATGACTTTCGTGATGTGGGGAATAGGTGACCGCTGCCTTTCCTCCAAAGCTTAGTTTGTTTTTTGTGAGCAACTGGGAATGGCCACACATCAGTTCAAAAGAAACAAAGAAAAATGCCTGAAACTCCTGAAGGAAGCGGGTACTGGCAACACCCATAAACATGGCATACGCATGGCATGGAATTAACTTCCAATGTGAAGCACCTTTTCTTTTACAGGCTAAATTTACATGAGTGTTTTAAAGGCAGGATTTGTGGCTGTCAATCAGGACAAGTGCAATATAAACCATGTTATTTGTATATTTTAGTCATAGAACACTAGTCAAGTTTGTTCACGTTTTTTTTTTTTTTTTTTGCATGATTACCTTGAAAAAGTTGTACATGAAAATTTTTTCATAGTGCATAGTCTAGCCTATCTACAGTGTTTTAAATGCTAAACAGCATCCCAAAATTAGTCGATCATAATTATTTATATTAGTAAAGTCATCTCTTCCTTTTATCACACAAAAGTGATCATACTAAGCAATCTATGTTAATATGCTAGCCCATTTAGCATAAGAGATAATTCACTAAATGTTCTCTCCATGTTGCCACTTACACATCAACCTTAGATATACGGAGCATTTAATAATTTCCTTTATGTTCGAAAATCTCAACTTGTGGATCAGCCGTGTAAGGGAACATTATGATACTTTGTCCCACTTTTTAAAAAGTAGGCCACAAAAGATTGAGGAAATTTTCAATTTCCCTACACCTATAAACCCACCACCACTACACCTCATCTCTTTGATCCTTAAACACTGCAGCCTTCTGCCTCAGGGAAGTATGGGGCCTAAGGATGCTCTTACAGTTCTGTTTACAGGGTCCTAATGACAGAAAGGAATGAGACCTTTTCTGTTCTTGGCCATTTTTTTGTTAATGAATCTGCCATTAAATTTGCCCTGGGTTATATCACCAGCACTTTCTTTCTCCAAGAGATCATTTCCATCCCTAATTTGCTCATTATTGCTTTAAAGAGGGTCAGGTGGCTATTCTCCTAAATCTGGTTTTCCAAAGCAAGCGGGACTCAAATGGATTTTATCCATTACAGGTTTATGATAAGCACGTAGAGTAAATGTAGAATTAATGTTTACATTTTTTAATTGTCTTTAGGGCTTTACTGGTACCATTGCCTCCCTTTATAGCCACTGAATTTGCTGTTCACCAAATGTTGTAGAAAGACAACTTTTTGATAACTGAAGTTATATAAACTCAGTTTTTAATATGTATATCATATTCTTTACACATGTAGCTGATCTTTGTCTAATCTATAGTACAAAAAGAGGAGCAATTCAGCAAGATTTAAATGAGTTCAGAGAAAAGAATGTGGATAGCTGTCTTCATGATAAGAAGGAGGATTTCCACCTCCTCCCTGGCCTCTCACGTTCAAGCCTCTTCCCAGCTGTGTGCTGTTTACTTTTTTCCCTTCACCATCTTTAACAAAATCTCAAAAGCAAATGGGAGAATCCCAGTGGATTGAAAGCTGCTTTACACTAAGGATTTGGTTCAATATCCCTGTGAATATCTAATGTCTTACAACTTTTTGACTTTACCCACATCAAGAGTTCAAAAGTGGCAGTCCACAGGTTATTTAAACAACCAGAAATAGTTGAAGATGAACATCAAAACAGTAGCAGTCTGTGCAAAATGGATTCCTGTTCAAAAAGTTGCAGAACTGATCCTAATTTTTTTATTTTTGCTCTCTGGTCTTCTCAAGAGGAGGCCCATTGCCCGCAGAGCTCTCAGAATACAACAAAAACATCTTTGTCTCATGCAAATATTAGTTCAATATGATACTCCTTCTTTCAAAATAATGCTGAAGGCACTAGGAAGAACAGATCATATTATGACATGCTATAAAATTGTTCATTTCTAAATTATACCTCAATGTATGTTATACTCTGTGGGGTGCATTTTAGATCACCCATCAATTTTGCCAGTGCAAAGCGATCAGTTTGAAGAGGAGGTCATTGCTGCTAGAATAAGTGGGCTGGAAGGAGCTAATTTGATTGACTTTGAATGCCTAATGTCCATGCTGGATGCCTAGATTCCCTTGACAGTCTATGCACTCACGGTCAGTGAGCTCATCAGTGGCTAGTCAAGTAGCACCTGACACATGTCAATTTGGAGAACAACAACACCAGCAACTTTGAGTGAATGATCAGGGTGATTGTGATCAGAATGAGTGGGACAGATTGTATTTGATGACAGTTCTGCAATGTGTGAGGATTCCCTCATGACCTCAGCTCAAATGAGATGCTGCTATTGGGACATATTATTTGTGAGACAAAGTGAAAATGATGATAATTACTAAATGTTTTACAGAGTCAACAGCTGAGTTTGGTGAAAATTGCTTAACACATCAACTCCACAAGGATCCTAATTCTTACAATTTGTTGCTGTAATCTGAAGCAAATCCCTTACTTATATACAGTGTTGAACATGATGGTAAATTAAGCATAGCAAATTTCTGGTGTCGTAACAGTACAGGAAAATGTTAAATGAGAACTAGGATGATTAAAAAACAACAAAAAAAACTAAATCTACATGAAATACTTTAAAGATTACCAGCTATAAGTAAGCATGCAAGTAATGTATGTGGCCTGACAAGACTGAAGGTGTGACAATTTTGAAAGACAAAGTTTTTGATTTTTTTACTGAACAAAGGGGCATGTTTAGGGGCTGTACTCAGTTATTTTACACCATTAGTGAACCAATCAATATTCATTATTTTACAATAAAATATTATAAAATATAAATTAATTTATTTATTAATATTAATAAAGCCAGTCTAGTTTTTTTTTTATTATTATTACATAGTGATGCTTTTTTTATTACATGTAATATAACATTCCAACTTAAAAGAGTCTCCTTGTTCATCTTTGGCATGTTACGTAATCCTTCAATCTTTTTATTTCCACTATAACCAAACCTTAGCAAGAAAATTTTCAATATCTTGAAATCTATTCCTTGATTGAAAATAAATATATATATACTGACAAGACTGTGAAAAAGGATGCAAACTCCTACCCAGTATCAGCAGCGCATCATTCATGGTAGGGTTTATTGGTGCCACTTGTTCAGAGCATGCACATGAATAAACTGCAGCCCTGAAGAGCCCAGCACGTGCACGGGTAAATGTGTGTGCTGTCTCTTGACTGTCACATCTCTGAGACATGACCCTTAAGAGTAGTGTTGATAAGCAAACAGTATCTGGGTCCAGGGGAAATGAATGTGCTTATTTCCCACCTTGCTGGCCTCG